>BPTQ01000005.1:110872031-111153367 GCA_019973895.1 Chrysanthemum seticuspe
ATGGGACAATATCGATATTACCCATATTTTCAACATTTGATTCAATAGTTTCAGTTGATTGTACTTTGTCATGCATCTGTTGCACATCAGCATCATCGTATAGTTTTAATACCTCTGAGATGAGTTTGTCTTTGGATGGGCCAGCTTGTGGTGAAGAAGATACCTTGGGAGAAACCATTGGAGAAATGCTAGCCATAAAAATTGTGTGTGCAGTAGGTCCATCATCCACATCAGAGTCGTATGCATCACAATCAGCGACTTGAAAGGCATTTTGATGATTGTGACCTATCTCCTGAATAGGCTGCTCATCCACATCTGCATCATAGGTCTTGGCATTTCCCTCAGCTAGAAACAGCAATTCCTCTTCATCCAAAGCAGCACCATTGTCCTGAGCTTGTACCAGCAGCATCTTATCTCTGAAGTAATCAGCATTCTGTGGACGCTTTGGAGATGTGCAGTTTCTTGCAATGTGTCCCTCACCACCACAGTTATAACATTTGATCGGCTTAGCTTGACCTTGGTTACCATTCCTTCCTCGATTCTGGTTACCAACATAACCTCTACCAGCTCCACCTCTTCCCTGATCATACTGTCTTTCCTGAACTGGTTGCACCACGATCCTTCCATCTTTAACAGTAGCTTGATTGTGTGGGTTAGATGCTGTTCTGAGGTTGTTGTTGGTTTGTGGGAGAGAATTCATGTTTTGACTAATCAGAAGAGCTAGTTGATTAATGAAGTTACCCACGTGTGCATCAGCATCAGCTTGTTTGAACATAGGATCAGGAATGAGTCTGTGATTACCATTACCCAAGGGTATGACTTGTGAGGCTTTGGTTGTGATTCCGATGTTTGAGTAGAAGGCAGTTGAGTCATTAGATGAGCTTGACTCTCCCTGGTTGGTTTTAAACTGATTAAGAATCATTTTTTCAAACATAGCATGTCTCTCATTCTGAAGGAGGAAGGCATAGAGTTGCTCATAGTTTGTATTCTTCAATCCTTTAGTGAGCTTCACAGAGGTGACAAACTTGTGCCATTCAGGATTCATGTTGTTCACAAATTTTGAGTTCAGCTGAATGTTAGGCATAGTCATCCTGATGTTCCTCATATCATTCACCAACTTATGAAATCTCACATAGTACTCATAGACACTCTCATCTGGTTTCATCTTGAAGTGTTCAAATTCGTCATAGAGTTGTGATTCTCTGTCTTCCATAGTTAATTCAGAACCTGAGAGAAGCATCTTGACATTATCCCACACTGCCTTTGCTTCGGTGTTGTGATTGATCAGCTTGTAGATGTCTTTAGGGAGACCTTGAAGAACAATGTTAGAAGCCCTGATATCTGCATCGAATCTCTTTTTCTCCTTATCATCAAGCTCATCATACATTTTAGGTCTGTCCATTCCGTAAATAGGAGTTCCATCTTCATTAGTATCAAGTATATCTCTAGTCGTCTCAACTCGATACGGTCCTTCATCAATGGATTTGAGAATGTTGACACCATTTTCCTTTCCAAGGCAGTACAATCTGATTCGTTGAGCCCAAGAATCGTAGTCAGTTCTGTCAAGCATGGGTGGACGAGTATCTGAGCCAGCAGCTTGAACATCCTCGGCAACAGTGGAGATGATAGTAGGAACGTTGGTAGACATTTTAACAGATTATACGGGATTTTATAACTCTATGATTAAACCGGGAAATAGATTCTTTCACGGGATTTTACTAAATCAAGAGAAAACCGTAAACAATCACCCAAGTCGCTAGAAGATAATGCACCAAGTCGCTAACACCTAATTCGCTACACCCCCAAGTCACTAAAGTCCCAAGTCGCTAGACAAATTCAAGTCGCTAAGTAGTAACTCGCTAAGCCTCAAGTCGCTAGCAAAATTTTGGCAGCAATTCGCTACTCAAGTCACTAAAGATTCAAGTCGCTAAAGAGCAACTCGCTACAGACCAAGTCGCTACCACCAACTCGCTACCCGTAGTGGAGAGTCTACTACTTGTACTGTTAATCGCTAGGTCTAAGTCGCTAACTCCAAAACTGTAACTCGCTACAAAATTGTGAAGCAAGTCGCTACGAAGAAAGAAATCCGTATATCAAGTCGCTAGCAAGAAAAACCACATAAACATCACTTTTTAATCCAAAAACAACCCAACCAAGATGATTCAAGCTTACCAAATGAAAACCTAAACACTTGTGATGATTCTAAACATAAAAGTACTAACAAAATCCAAGCTTTAACACAAGAAATCAACCAAATGATGCACAAACCACTAAACTTTTTCAAACTCAAAAACCACCTAAAAACCACTAGAAATCCAAAGATGTGCAAGATATGATCTAACCATGGCTCTTGATACCAATTTTAGGATATTGGATTTCACATACACATCAAACCATAACACAAAGTGGGCGTATAAGTGGAATTCTAGAGAGAGAAAGTTAGAGGTTTAGGGAACTTAGTGAGAGAAAGTGAAAGATATTATTATGAGCTCCAACTCTCTACCTTGGGAGGTAGAGAGTATTTATAGTCTTACATAAATCGCCACACATCGGGTTGTGGATCAGGCATACAGTGGGTAAAGACCCGTCCGTCCTCCACGGTGTTACTTAACTAAATACTACTTAACTTAAAAGAACTACGACTACGAGCTTTCTAACGATTACATATACTTGAGGTGACCGACTCTTTAATACCTGGAATTTCTAATTCCTAACAACTTTGGGATCACTGAACTCGATGAACTCAGTCCAATAATAGAGAAGAAGCAAAATGCGGCGGTTAAGGAGTTGATGAAGATGCTCAGTAAGAGGTATGAAAGACTGAGAGATACACCAGCACAACTGGGAATTCAGCCTGCCTTAACTGCACCACAAGGATCTCAACCAAAATCATCACAGGGTAAAAGAAAGAGGGTTGAGTTCCAGCCTGAGATAAAAGTGCCTGGACTCGAATGCAACAGGGAACTGCCAGAAGGTGTCAAGTTCGTGAACTGCCTAGTGATTGAAAAGCCTGAAAGAGGGCTATTCCACATTGATGTCTATGGAAACCCAGCATTTCAAAGATGGAGTGATATTGATCAGGATGGTGTGGCTGCAATGCTGAGCTACATACCAGTGGCCTCTCAGATCCAAACCCCAGCAAACATCAGGTTCTGCCAAGACCTGAATGCCAAGATAAGAGAGCACTCTGACAAAGAAACACTCCTCAAAAAGAAACCAAAGCTTGAAGCACTGGGGATCCATCTCAACTGACATCATTTTGATTTATCTTTTGTACTAGTGATAGGAACCTTGTAATTTGATTAATAAACGATGTATGTTTTGTTAAAATATTCAGTGTTCCTTATTGTATTCATTAGTACATTCAGTGTAAGAAGAAGCCATTTGCTCACTTACACTGATCAAACACTTAGGCTATTTATATATCCAAATATGGGGAGACTGTTGGGTTCAGTAAATACCCAAACCCCTTAATCTAGGATTTGAATAGAAAATAGCCCAAGTGTTTAGTCCGTTAAACACTAACAGGTCACTGAGTGCATAGTCTCTCAGTGAGTCATCTTCAGGATACTCAGTATGAGGCGAAGAAGAAGTTTCTCCACTCAGTAAGGCGGAACTTAAAGGGTGAAGACTGAGTCAAGAAGAAGATGATGGATTCAGTGAGTGATGACAATAACTCACTGAATCCCTAAGACTCCTCTCCAACTACTTACACTGAAGACAAACTGAAGTAGAAGACTGAAGGATGTAAAGACTGAAGAAAGAGCGGGACATGGCGGGATAAGTTTGAATCAGATAAGACGACGTACTTATCAACCAAAGTCAACTTTCCCTGAATAGCAAAAGATCAGGCTCAGTGTCATCACTGAGCTTAGGAAAGTAGTCTTGTCTCTTACCTAGAATAGTCTTTGTAAACAGAGACAAAATGCATCAGTATTTTGTGTTCTGTATGATGTCAGTTTGTCACTTAGGAAAGAGTCAAAAATCATACATGTATAAATAGCATAAGAGATTGAGTGAAAAGATTAAGCTTGTGAATTGTAAAAACACACATACACGCAAGCCATCTTTTCACTCCTCCAAATACAACTTAGTTCCTGAGATAGCTCAGTGGACTCTAAGAGTTGTGCTCAGACTTAGCCTGAGCTTAGAGAGGAGTCACCAAACTTTGTCATTTCAATCCCAAGTACTATTCCGCAAGTACTTGGGTAACATATTCTTTTTGATTAATTTCTAATAAAGAATATGATGTTGAAAATTATCTAGTGTGCTTTACTTACGTTAATTTCAGTCATTGTTCACTATTAACTTGTTTTATATTTCTAAATTGTTTTAAACAATAGTGAACGGGGAACAACACTTATCCTTTTTTTTTCTTTGTAGATAATTGAGTGAACATCTATTGCTTAGATGATGTTAAGGAAAGTTTTGGTTATCTTTCTTGTGTTTACACCTAGTAAACTTTTTTTATAGATGGATTATTTTTATTAAAAAAGGCACTATATTTATATCTATTTTATTTCAATATTAGTTAATCACTAAGCCATGTGGTATAGTATTTGTTTTTTTCCTCAAAATAGTATAGTAATAGATACTAAACAAATTGCATGCAATAGCTTGTACAAGAGTGTGTTGGATGTATTAATAAAAAGTTAATAGTACGCATTAATTTTTTTTCCAATTCCACCTTTTAGAACTATAAAAGTGTTAGGTGTATTGCAATAGCTATATTTAATGTTTATTATAAAGTTAGAAATAAAGTAATTAATTTTAGACATTATTTTTATCAAAGTATTGTTTTAAAAAATAGACAATGAATGGCATTTGCTATAAAGTGATTTTAAGAATATACATAAATTACTTAGACCATCTTTAGTTTGAATTAAATAATTAAATATTATAACATTGATTTTAAAGTTGCAATAGTCAAAGAAACACATCCTAATATTTGGTTTGAATTTGGTTTTCTTTCGAAAAAAACTAATAACTAGCCACTTCGACAACATAAACTTTCTTAACACATTGTAATTTTTTCTTAAAAAAGTACTACTCCACATTCCCATATTCAGGAAGTGTGTGCATTGTGTCTTTGTGAGTCGTATTGATCATTATTTTGTAATGGGCCTTGCTAAATCTACACCATATTTCCACTTAATAAACATCAATTAATTACTAATCATTAATATCATCTTAATTATTATACTAATCATTAATGTTTTTATCTTTTCATTAAAGTTTTTATATAATTATCTCAAATCATTATTCATATTTAAATTTCCTTTTTCTTATTTACTTATCCAAATATATATAACTGTACATGCCATCTTATTAAAACATACATACAATCCTAATTTGTGTATGCATGTAGTTAACAAACGCCATAATTCGTGTTTTATTTTGAAGCTTGGTAGCATGAGCTTACTTTAACAAGTGGTATTTTAATTTGAAGCTTGTATGTTGTCGTTCGTTTTATATTTTTTTCGTTCAAATCCGTTCGGTTTTATAGGTTTTTATACGTTTTTTTCCTGTTTTTATATGTTTTTATCCGTTATTATACGTTTTTGACTGTTTTTATACATTTTTGTACGTTTTTATCTATTTTAACCGTCTTCGTTTGTTTTTAATTGCTTACGTCTGTTTTTATCCATTTTTGTCCGTACAAAAACGTATAAAAATGTACACTTGTCACCAATAAACGTAGAAAAACGTAAAAAGTTATGAAAACGTACAAAACGTAAAAAATTTGTATAAAAACTTAATACTAGTAATAAAGAATGTATAAAACGTAGTAATTGGCTATGACCTTACATTACATATGTCGTACATGTTTATGATCACTTTGCCCGTGTAAGAGGCTTTCATTAATCATTATAGTGTGGATTAACTTAGCAATAATTTTTTATTTTAGAAACCCATTCATATTCCACTAACAATTGAGAACAACAAAATATTAAGAACCATCATATTCCACTAACAATTGAGAACAAGGAAAAAATTTACGAGCCATCATATTCCACAAACAATTTAGTTTTCAAAATGTGGCGTGTTGTATAGTCTAAAATCAATTTCAGAACAAATAAAAATTTACGAACCACTATATGATAGAATTTGTCCATGCGTATACATATATACAACTATAAGTGATAGCTTTTTGTTAAAAAAAATTATATTTTCAATGTTAAAAATTTACAAAATCAAGTGATAGTTTTTTGTTTTTTCCAAGATTTTGACTGCACAATTTTATAAAAAAAAAAGTTTGACTAGTGTTTATTTAGTGTCTTTTTAGTAGGACCCTTTGTAATTTATGATGAAATTGATTCTGATGTTTCATGTGCTTTAGTATCTAACCAACCAAATTTATAGACATGTACACAACCCCAGTAAAAACTAACGGGTTTTTCTAACATGTGCCGGGCACATGTTAAGCACACCAAAAAGACGGCGGGACTCACGAAAAAGGACGTCCGGACCCACATATTTTATTTGAAAAGTGTATTTTTTTTGGTCCGGACGTCCTTTTTCATGGGTCCCGCCGTCCTTTTGGTGATCTTAACATGTGCCCCCGGGGCATATGTTAGAAAAACCCAAAACTAAATTATGTTAGAATAACTTCGGAATTAAACAGTATTTACACACCACCAACAACAACTTTTCTAAGCGGGGTATGAAGAGGTAAAATGTAAATAGATTATACTCCTACTTTTTGGTAAACCCGAGAGTAAGGAAAGTGCTTCCAGATAGACTTCCGGCAATATGACCATTAAGAATAAATGACTGCTTTCTTGCTTGTCATGATCATAAATAGTATAGTATGGCAAAAAGACAAGTTCTTAAGGTAATAACCATGAAAAAAGGTACTTTCAACCCAAGATTCGTGCAAGTACGACAAGGAACTCAAATTTAGGCGAAGATGGAATTGATGAGCACGAGCCACTAAGCCGAATAATACTATAAATAGCGAAAGAAGTCACTCTGAAAATACTATATTTGTCGATCAAAATTGCATGTATCACGAAGGTGAAAACCATTGTGACAACCGAAAACAATGATGTCCTGAATGATAACTCGAATTGAATATATATAATACCGAGTTATGCCGACACATGGTTGAACTAAGCTAAAATTAAGTTTATAAATTGTACATCATCACGATTACAAGATGGAATAAAAGTTAAGACTTAAGTTAAAGAACTTTAATCCCCATATTTTGGTTATATTTTATTCGCAATGATTTTATTCTTAAAGAGCTTCATAATATTTTACAAGCTCTTTCGAAAATAACATGTTGACAACTAAAAGTTAGACATTGTATTGAGGACTATGCATGTCATTTGCCATATATTTATGTGGTACATTTTTACCTCTTTTCTTACAACATAAACGTCAACTATTTTTAGAAAATGCTAGACTCACATTAAAAAATCACACAAAAAATCTACATGCTGCTGTGTTAGCGGATTGGTTTAGAAAAAAGAGAGAGAGAAACTGACACAAAATCTATCAATCATTCGCTGACAAATTAGCGCATTAATTTTTTGTGTAGATTTCTTAGGTGGGTTTAGCATTCTACACGATATTTTGCCTTTGTTTGAGTCCGCTAAAGTAAATTTACCGTACATAACTATTTACCACGCCATCTTTGCACCGTAAAAAACATAAAAAGATTTTGCCGGGTATATTTTACGGGGAACAAACAAACTCGTATTAAATTCTTGGTTGAATATACACGACGTTCACTACATAGAGAATAATAATTTAATTAAAAATGTACGGATACGTAAATAGTTCAAAGGTGTGAGTGGTGGAAACATGAATTTACGAATTTCTAGAAATATTAAATTCAAAGTATGAAGCACCGACACAATTGGAAAAGGAATATGTTGAAATGTTGAAACATGGAGCAAAAAATAAAAATAATATCAATATTGACGAAATAATATAATATTTTTTTAAATTAAAATAAATCAAAAGCAACATCACCCACGACAGCATTATGACCATAATTATAAGCTCATAATAAAATATCACCAATTAGACAACAACACCATAATTTTTTATGCCTTTTATTATTTAAATGATCATGCAATATTGTAATTATGCCAAATTTGAATAATTGAGAGAGTAAAAAAATTTATAATATATTGACAGTTGGTTGACAATGTTTTGTAAACAATGATATAAACAAGGTTTTATTGCCTCCGTTGCGCGACACGACTATATTAACATATCAGTGCAAAATTTAAATTTACATAAGTTTAAACACAAAATAAAAGGTTATATTTAGTTTAAGGGGATAAATTGTGATATATCATGTGCAAAAATTAAATTATATGAGTTCAAATGCAAAATCAATGATTAGATGAAGTTGAAAGAGAAAAATTTTAAATATGAAATGAATAGTAATATTTTTTGTTTAATTTGATATTAAAGGAAGATACAAAGATTAGAATATGCTTTGATTATATGCTTCAACGTATGTGTAGTGTACTGTCTTGCAAGCCACATTCTGTAGACCGACTAATTATATATCACAATAGACAATTTTGTGAGATAAAAACATATATTTTAATCACTTATATCACAATAAAGACAATTTGTGAGGAGATAAAAACATACATTTCTAAAGTGTCTTAGTATATTCTTTTTGTCACAAAATAATTATCTCGTTTTGACCTTTTAATTTCTTTTTTCAATTTTAACTTTAACTATTTTTTTATTATTATATAATATTTGATGCAAAGTGATCGGGTTTTAAATGTTTTTTCATTAATATAATTTCATCAATTATTATATAACACAAAATATTTAAAGTCAAAGTTGATAAAAAAAAAAAAAAAAAACATCAAAAAGTCAAAACAAGACAATTATTTTAAAACGGAAGTAGTATTTCGTTTGTCAATTAATGGATTTTTTAAGAACTAATTTATATATAGTCAGGTATATAAAAATAAAAGAAATGGACAAAAAAATCAACTATGCAAACATATTTTATCAAATATCAAATTTTTATCAAAAAAGCAAACTACCCATGAAACTAGCAACGTCTTGCTAGTAAGGCTAAAAATACCGCAAGGTTGAAAAATAGCAAGATCAACCTTACGATTTCTTGAAGAAAAAAAATTAGCAAGGTCTTGCAATTTTTTACAGAATTAACAAGGTTTTGCCATTTTATTTAATAAAAATTAGTAAGAGGAACCTTACTAGTTTTAAGTCTTGAGATGTTTTTTAAAAAATTAGCAAGATTTTGCTACTTTCATGAGTAGTTTGATATTTTAGATAAAATTTAAGTATTTTGTGAAATATGTTTGTAAAATTAGTTATTTTTACCATTTTTTTTAAATAGCCGCCAAAAGGTCTAGTAGTATTTTGTGAAAAATGTTAAAAGTTTAAACCTCGCTATTTACATATTCATAGTGGCCTAAAGTAAGGTCGAAAACGGTTAGGCTGCGTATATAAGTCAAAAATCGACTCCGAGTAACATGAACAGAAGAAATGTGATCCATGTGCTAACTGATACTAGTACTTAAATGATCTTACTAGCTTTATAGATACATTTAACTATAATAACTACTACTAATACTTAAATGATCTTATTAGCTTTATAGATACATTTCAATGTAATTTTTATTTGCTGACTACTTAAATGATCTTATTAGCTTTATATATATATTTCAGTGTAATTTCATTTGCTAACTAATTCTTAATTATCTTTTTAGCTTTATAAATACAATTCAGTGTAATTTCATTTGCTAACTAATATTTAAATTATCTTATTAGCTTTATAGATACATTTAATTGTAATTTCATTTGCTAACTAATACTTAAATTATCTTATTAGCATTATAGATACATTTCAATGTAATTTTTATTTGCTGACTAATACTTAAATGATCTTATTAGCTTTATATATATAATTCAGTGTAACTTCATTTGCTAACTAATTCTTAATTATCTTTTTAGCTTTATAAATACAATTCAGTGTAATTTCATTTGCTAACTAATATTTAAATTATCTTATTAGCTTTAGAGATACATTTAATTATAATTTCATTTGCTAAATAATACTTAAATTATCTTATTAGCTTTATAGATACGTTTCAGTGTAATTTCCATAAATGATCTTCTTAGCTTTATAAATACATTTAAGTGTAATTTCATTTGCTAACTAATACTTAAATTATCTTATTAGCTTTATAGATACATTTCAAAGTAATTTTCATTTGCTAACTAATACTTAAATGATCTTATTAGCTTTATAGATACATTTCAGTGTAATTTCATTTGCTAGCTAATACTTAATTATCTTATTAGCTTTATAGATACAATTCAGTGTAATTTCATTTGCTAATTAATACTTAAATTATCTTATTAGCTTTATAGATATATTTCACTGTAATTTCATTTGCTAACTAATACTTGAATAATCTATTAGCGTTATAGATACATTTCACTATAATAACTACTAACTAATACTTAAATGATCTTATTAGCTTTATAGAAACATTTCAGTGTAATTTTCATTTGCTAACTAATACTTAAATGATCTTATTAGCTTTATAGATACATTTCATTGTAATTTCATTTGCTAACTATGATCTTATTAGCTTTATAGATACATTTCAGTGTAATTTCCATTTGCTAACTAATACTTAAATGATCTTATTAGCTTTATAGATACATTTCACTGTAATTTCATTTGCTAACTAATACTTAAATTATCTTATTAGCTTTATAGATACATTTCAGTGTAATTTCTATTTGCTAACTAATACTTAAATGATCTTATTAGCTTTATAGATACATTTCACTGTAATTTCATTTGCTAGCTAATACTTAATTATCTTATTAGCTTTATAGATCCAATTCAGTGTAATTTCATTTGCTAATTAATACTTAAATTATCTTATTAGCTTTATAGATACATTTCAGTGTAATTTCATTTGCTAACTAATACTTGAATTATCTATTAGCGTTATAGATACATTTCACTATAATAACTACTAACTAATACTTAATTGGTCTTATTAGCTTTATAGATACATTTCAGTGTAATTTCCATTTGCTAACTAATACTTAAATGATCTTATTAGCTTTATAGATACATTTCACTGTAATTTCATTTGCTAACTAATACTTAAATTATCTTATTAGCTTTATAGATACATTTCAGTGTAATTTCATTTGCTAACTAATACTTAAATGATCTTATTAGCTTTATAGATACATTTCAGTGTAATTTCCATTTAGCTTTATAGATACATTTCAGTGTAATTTTCATTTGCTAACTAATACTTAAATGATTTTATTAGCTTTATAGATATATTTCAGTGTAATTTCATTTGCTAACTATTATTTAATTATCTTATTAGCTTTATAGATACATTTCAGTGTAATTTCCATTTGCTAACTAATACTTAAATGATCTTATTAGCTTTATAGATACATTTAAGTGTAATTTCATTTGCTAACTAATACTTAATTTATCTTATTAGCTTTATAGATACAATTCAGTGTAATTTTATTTGCTAACTAATACTTATATCATCTTATTAGCTTTATAGATACATTTCAGTGTAATTTTCATTTGCTAACTAATACTTAATTTATCTTATTAGCTTTATAGATACAATTCAGTGTAATCTCATTTGCTAACTAATACTTAAATTATCTTATTAGCTTTATAGATACATTTCAGTTTAATTTCCATTTGCTAACTAATACTTAAATGACCTTATTAGCTTTATAGATACATTTCAGTGTAATTTCTATTTGCTAACTAATACTTAAATGATCTTATTAGCTTTATAGATACATTTCAGTGTAATTTCCATTTGCTAACTAATACTTAAATGATCTTATTAGCTTTATAGATACAATTCAGTGTAATCTCATTTGCAAACTAATGCTTAAATTATCTTATTAGATTTATAGAGACATTTCAGTGTAATTTCATTTACTAATTTGCTAACTAATACTTAAATGATCTTATTAGCTTTATAGATAAATTTTAGTGTAATTTTCATTTGCTAACTAATACTTAAATGATCTTATTAGCTTTATGGATACATTTCAGTGTAATTTCATTTGGTAACTAATACTTAATTTAATCTTATTAGCTTTATAGTTACAATTCAGTGTAATCTCATTTGCTAACTAATACTTAAATTATCTTATTAGCTTTGTAGTACATTTCAGTTTAATTTCCTTTTGCTAACTAATACTTAAATGATCTTATTAGCTTTATAGATACCATTCAGTGTAATTTCATTTGCTAAATAATACTTAAATTATCTTATTAGCTTTATAGATACATTTCAGTGTAATTTTCATTTGCTAACTAATACTTCAATGATCTTATTAGCTTTGTAGATACATTTCAGTGTAATTTCATTTGCTAACTAATAGTTAATTTATCTTATTAGCTTCATAGATACATTTCGGTGTAATTTCATTTGCTAAGTAATACTTAAATTATTTTATTAGCTTTATAGATACATTTTAATGTAATTTTAATTTGCTAACTAATTCTTAAATAATCTTATTAGCTTTACTGATACATTTCAGTGTAATTTATCTTCCTAACTTGCACTTAATTTATCTTATTTGCTTTATAGATACAATTCAATGTAATTTTGTTTGCTAACTAATACTTAAATTATCTTATAGCGTTATGGATACATTTCACTATAATAATTAATCAGTTTGCCCTTTCGAAAAGATAAACAATCAGCCAGTTTTGTCATTTCTTTATTGAATCAAATTTCTAAGAAGTTGTTGTGTCATTGTTGAAACATTAAAACAAATTGGTATGACTCAAAACCGGTTGGTCAACAATGACACTCTAACGTGCTCAATCACCTCTTCATCACTAGGCCCTTTCCTTTTTCTTTTTTAATTTCTCATTTTTTATTTATTTTATATATATATATATATATTAGAGAGAATTTCATATATATCCCTCATTTGGTTCAAAATTTCATATATATCCAATCTAACCTGAAAATTTCATATATATCTCTCATTTGGTTCAAAATTTCATATATATCCAACCTAATTTGAAAATTTCATATATATCCAATCTAAAACTTAAAATTTTCATATATGTCCAAATACCCAATTTATATATAATTAAAACCTTAAAATACATATTAGTACACATGGGTTACGAATATTATTATGATCCGTAATAAACAATTTCAGTACACAAAACATATGTATACTTCATAGCTCCATATACAATATATAAATGAGGGATATATATGAAATTCTCCCTATATATTTTAATAAAATGACAATTTTTTCCGACCTACACCACTTATCTTACAAACTTTATCTCATATGTTTTCAACAAAACTTGAACCCACAAGCTTTAGATTGATACACCACTCACATACCGTTGAACCAAAAAACCTTTGATAATTCCCTGTTTTTAGTAAAATTAATCCAAATGAAAAGTACATGTTATTATACACATTATACAAATTAATAAAACACACAAAGTTTATAAGCTAACAAGTTGATAGTACATATAGTTTTAAAAACCGGACCCGACCAATGGGTACAACCGGAAACCGGTATCGCCATCGGTTCGACTAACCAATAAAAGCCATTCGAAAATGAACCAGATGACTCGTTGAAACCGATAGTAACTGGTAAATCAGACCTCATCGAGATCTATTTCTCTGGTTAATCGTCACAGGGTACCCGCGTATACTATATATAAAAGAAAAAACAAAAAGTAAAAACTAAAAAGTTGAAACTAAAAATAGAAATATTGAAAACATATATTTCAAAAGGAAACTATTAATACACATCGAAAACCGGGTTGACCCGAGACGCTTCAAATCTGGCGGGTTGACCCGGTTTAATTTCACCCGTGTTCAACCCAACCCGTCGGGTTGACCTGGTTTAAATTGACCCGTTTTTCGACCGGAACGGTTCAACCAGTTGAACCACCTGGGTTGACCCGAGTTTTAAAACATTATGTTTAATCCCCAAATCTTCAAACTTTTATTATTTTTTGTTTATAACCCATAATTTTTTTTTATCATTAAACGATTTGTCGCTATAAAATCTCGTTGCTATGCACGGGTAATCGTTAGTTTTTTCAAATATACCGATTTGGTACGGAATTTAAAATGTTGTGTAAATGTAACGAATTTTCATAAGTGTTCAAATTTGGTACATGATGATGACGTGTCCTACCTGAAAGTCTGACACGTGGCAATATTTATAACGTGACACGTTATCATCACGTATCAAATTTAAACATTTATAAAAGTTCGTTACATTTACACAACTTTTTTAAAGTTCACATACCAAATTAATACATTTTAAAAAGTAATTGCTATTCTACAACCTAATCCCTTATTATATTGTTCTCAAGGTGAAACGAATGGGTCACAAAATATTACCTGTTGTAACCTTTTTTCTTTACCTTGTGCAACAGAATATAGATTCAGTCCTACCAAAAAATTTGAATATATGTAAAGAACATTTTACCTCATGAAAGTGTATCTTTCAAAATTAATCAATAAAGGGACTACGTGAGTAACTTTTAGTAGTGGTGGTCTCCACTCACAAAGGTCCCAAATCCAGACAAAATGCAACAAAAAATTTGGGCCCCTTTTTTTTTTTTTTTTTTTTTTTTTTTTTTTCTTTTCTCATTGCTCAAAAACACCATAAAATCAGGATGACTAAATTCCATTTCTCAATAATTTCATTGCATAAATTAAAGTTAGTTTACATTCAACACCTTAAATTCTATTGGCTATCCAATCAAATTATATATAGGCTATATAATAATGCTAATAATACATGCAAAGTTGCAAACTCAAACAATCGAAACAAAACAAAAATAGAAAGTAAAACAAATACTTTTTTTTGACAACTATGATCTTTTCGTTATCTTTCCTGGACACAACTGATTGATATAGACATGACCAACTTGCCTTTTTTTCTTTTGTTGAATTTGACGTCTTTTTGTTAGAAAGTTTAGACTTCAGGTTCTATAACACAACATAGAAGATAAACGTGTAGATATTTTGCCTAAATTATATTCCACATGTTCCTTCGTTTCTTCTTCCAATGTACTCCGTATTACATTTCTTTTCATAAAGATAAACATACAGTTGGCTTCAAAAAGGTCTAAAGTTTGTGTCGCGGATGTGAATTAGTCGGATAAAAGATAAGAAATCATGGTTATCAACAAAAAATGTTTATGAAAAATAGGTAGTGTTCAGTATCAATTACACTCCCATCAAAAGATCACTGTGATATGTGCTTATTGCGTGAGGTTAGATTATTAAGGAATGATTCATGCATGAGTACCAAAAAAAAAAGGTACACGAGATCAAGATTTCCTAGTCCATATGAACCCTTTTGGAAAAACATGAAGGGAATACAAAACCTCATAACTTCGATAGGCGTAGAGAACCATCTTATAAGAAGTGCATTTTCAGAATAACTAAAAAAAACCGAAAGAAACACATTCCAGTCACCATCAAGGTTGCTTAGTAGTCAACCACCATGACGTCCGTTCTTTAGGACAAATCTCACTAGATCACTTCTCGAAGGTGACAATGAAAAAGTTAAAAACGGTCACAAGAATACCCCTGTTACAACACGTACATCTGAGTTAAAGACTCGCCATCTCCAAAAAACCTCACCGAAAACTTCATACGTTTTGTTTTAGAAACTACACACTCCAATTTCATTGCTGACTATCAAAAAGTCAAAACACCATATTTACCATCTTTTCTCACCCAAATGAAGACTGAGATTTGAATTTTAACCAGTTCACACAAATACAAATGTGTTATTGTTTCGCATTTAGGGTGTTCACTATCTGAATTGGCTGTTCTTTGGATTCGCTAAAAAATAGAGAATCACTATTCAGGTTTTTGGATCGGTCTCCGTTATTGTACAAACCAAATAGTAACGTGTGTATATTTTAGTATATCCAAAAATAATCAGTTTCGTAGCAGCTACTTTAAACCAAGGTTATCACAATCTAAACCAACATTATCCATACGGACAAAATTAATTATTGCTACTTTGGCTATTTTCAAACATAAACTAGTTTTATAGCGGAAGTCCAACCACGCCCTAGGAAGAATGTTACATAGTAAAAAACCTCAAGGTTCAATTGTTCAAAAGACAAAAGAGAATGATACCAATTTTTCGGATTACTAGTGACAGCAATATTGATTTCATCTTCTTATCTCACTAGTATTTACAAGACCTAAACCTACACAAAACATCTTACAACAACTATTTTCACGTTGGAGCACAGCCGAATTACAGTCACACATGACGTTTCTTACAAGACCATCATGATCAAATTATCTGGATTGCGACTAAACTAAACGAAAAAATCGAATGTTTTAATTAGTGTTGTATCTTAAAAAAAGGCCAACTATGATACAAACTACAAAGTCTGGTTTACCATTAATATGTACCTCGAAAATTCTACAGCAACAGGTGAATGCACCTTCTTGGACATCTGCAAAAAAAATACCTGACTTATATTAATGGATAGAATTGAAATTTATTTGTTATCGTGATTACTTTTTTATGGTAAAAATCTAAGACGTTTTAGAAAATATGACAAGTGAAAAATGTTATCTGTGAAAATGACCACAGCCTAATTTCTATGTAAACTTCTTAGTAGCATTTAAAACTGATTTTGTAGTTCACTAGTATTTCTTTTTTACAAAATATAGTTTTGAGTCCTATAATTATCATATGCATAGGGCTTCGAAATGAGCCACAAATGAAATCAGATAGAAAGTTAAAAACGTTGGTACCTCAATTAACTTGACTACAGTACGCTAAGAAAATCTTCAGAGTTCCATTACACTATATACCACACACGCTACCTTTAAACCGCTATCTTTATTCCCCCAATCTCATCGATCATTGAGCTCTTATGCTGCAAAATTAACAGGATAGCTCAATGAGAAAATTCCGCTAACAAAAACAATGAAAAAATAAGGAGCACAAAGTATAAAGGAAACCACACAACATTAAATGCCTCCAGATTACCTTACTTTTCTTCTGCCTGTGAATGTCATTCATATCTTCGTTTCCCTCGTTCTTTCTTTTCTGAAACCGTTTTAAGATCGGACTGTTAGTTACTGAGGCATATATCATATAGCTATGGTCAAAGCATAATTTCTTATATGTTTTCATTAGGGGATATTTAGACTATCAAGACTAATTGGGCTATTTGTATTTATCAGGTGCTAAAGTCTGAAGGAAGAGGTGCGTTTGGTTGGGGTCTATTGGGGGGATTTCATGGCATTTTTATTTTTACTTCTTTTTTTGTTGTTTTCGTTGTACTTTTTTTTGTGCTGTTTTTGCTTTTTAAAAATCAAAGTAAATCCGTCACTTACTAAAAAAATTGCAATAACATGCATATTGACAAATTTCAAAATACTATGAATTTCTGTCAACCAAACATGTGAAGGTATTTAAAATTCCGAAATTCTAAATCCTAAAGATTTGAAATTTCCCAGAATTTGAAATTCCGGAATTTCAAATTCACGAACCAAATGTCACCTATGTGTCTTATAGTCCATTTCGCCCTTCGAGATGTTTGACTATCTAATGCAAATGAAGATTTTTTTTAAGTACCATTATCTCTTATACTTCAGACCTGTGTAATGACGCTTTACAATTTACATAACCAAAACAGTAAGAAGATGTCAACAGCATCTAACCTTCTCATGGTGTTTGGAGTGTTCAGCACTGGAATCATGATGGCTACTTTTATCCTTCTTTTTTTCTTTATCCTTATCTTTACTTCGATCTTTATGCCGATGCTTGTGTTTCTTATGCTCTTTGTCTCTATCCTTATGCTTTTTATGCTTCTTTTCCTTGTCCTTTGATTCACTTTGAGATTTTCCAGATATAGTAGGCATCCCCTTCTCAGACTATAAAAATAACACAAGCATATGGACCACGATATTACAAAATCATAGCAACCATGGGTTGCATTTTTTACCCATTTAATTAGGTCGATATTTTTTCTCTAATGGGTCAAATTGGCGAAAACATGTGGTCAAACGGGTCAAAAGTTTCCCGAACACAGTATCGCTTTAAGCAAAAAAATTATATTAATGATATTATAACATAGTTTTTGTAATTATACGACTTATTGATGACACCAATTGGGAAAAAAGAGGTGTATCGGTCAATCTGACCCATACAAAATTACCCCTTAACCTGCCCATTTTACCACCTCTAGTTGAAAGATATTAATAGATGTCTTACAGATGGCAGGTCAACAGGTGCAGTCTCTCTCAGCTGGAAGGCCTCCGTAAGTTCGTGCAGGTCAAATGGTTGTATGCGTGTGTTTGTGTCTCTAGAGAAGGATGTGTTGTTAATGAGCTGATCCAACTGCATCCCTTCGCCTTTCCTAATTTCTGAGTCTCCAACAACATGATGAAGGTAATGTGTATCTGAAATTGACAAAGGAAGTGACTTCTTGCAGAAGAACTCATAGTGGGGCAACAATTTATAGTAACTTATAAGATCCACAGCGCCCGTGAGTTCCCTTGGTCCTAGATTATGCAGATCAATTCAGAAAATGAGAAAAAGGATACATAATCGGAGAAGGAAGCCAACTTTACTGCATCATATGGACTTGATTTGGGTGGTAAATGTGTCTTGATTGGAGCATCCATAGATACAAAGAAAGAAATAACAATATAAACTGAATCATAGACGACATCTTATGCAACATAGTAGTACTATTTTGGTTTCAACTTTTATAACTGGGTGGTTTATCAATATATGATTTCTTGACAGTAAAGCTCAAGTTGCATTACTCAAGGAAAGTGTTGAATTCATCAATAATTACTTACCAAGACTACAAGGGCATGCATTATTTAACCATAAACCAAATAAGAACACAGTACCAAAATGCTTTACAAAACCGCTGAGCTTAATGGCACCATATACAAGGTCGAGAGTAAAAATATGCACATAAAGGCCGAAAAAGAAAGTATATGAACTTTACGACTTACCTTTTCCAAACTTCTTGCTTTCAGGATCCATCAATCAGTATCTCGTATGAGGATATATCATAATCACCTAGAAAATGATAAGATGAGTCAAAATATATCTTCAGTTAATCCTAAGTTAGATTTAAAAAAAAAAAAAAAAAAAAAAAAAAAAAAAAAAAAAAAAAAAAAAAAAGGGAACACACACACTGAATACTTTTGTCAGCACAGCAAAAGAACGCAAGACTAATTCAGGAAGCAGCCCTTGGCTAACTAATCGTTGCTTAGAAGCTTTGATAGCAAGGGGGTGTCTGGATTAGTTTATCTGGAAGAGCTTGGCCGTTAGGTGGTTTCAAAATATTTAAAAATATTCTATACAAATAGGCCGATTAGCCCTCAAATTAAGCTTCATTTTTGGGGTTATCGTGTTTTGATACTAACTAAGCCAATAAGTTCGGAAAACAAGTTAATCCAAACACATCCTAAGCATACAACTAACATCATGCATTTAGCTGGACATGCTGAGATCCTATAAAATTTAATAGGGTAGAGACTTCCGAGTTCATCGTCTTATTCAAGGTAAACAACCTAAAAGTTTGGGCCATTTAATATGCAAAAATCAAAGATATTATGGCATGCCACAATCCACATAGTAAGTACATACCAATGTACAAATTCTTCAGTACCAACACTGGCTGCGATGGTTGAAGAAAGAAATCGAGCCCAGATGATCTTAGATGCGTTAGTGGCACTGGCGGTCTGTGACATGTATAGGAAGCTAAATCAGTGAATCCTCGTTGCCCAAAAGAAAATATAGAAAAGTTTAAATTAAAAGTAAAAATATGCACTTTCAGAATATGACAGTTATCCTAACAACCAGTGTTGTAAATATCAGTCTTGGCAGCCGATATATCACTATATCAGTGATATATCGCTTATCGGCGGTCGACCGATACGATATTTCGCTTATCGGTCAATTTATCGGTTTTGTCAAAATCGGTGAAAATCGGTCAAACTAGGTCAAAAATTGGTCAAACTCGTTTTTTTTTTTTTTTTTTTTTTTTTTTTTTTTTTTTTTTTTATAAATTGATAAATACTTATGGACTTGCGGCTTTTATTTTTCAAGGATGTTAAACTTTTTAGTTTTTTTGTGGTTATTGACTTATTTTGTTATGATATTGCTAATATATATATATTTTTTTTTAAATTCCTTTATAATTTATGGTCTCCGATATATCACTGATATATCTCCGCCAAGACCGATATGGCGCTTGGCGGTGGTCGACCGCCGAGCGATATTTACAACCATGCTAACAACATGCGTGACCATTACTTAATATGAGCTCACTGAAGCAATGGCACCTGAGAACAGATATCTTATTAGCACTGTTATAAACATCATTTGCTAATGATTACGCGCTTAACTGAGCGACTTTAGCATGTTATAATTGGTTATCGATTCTAGGTGTTCTAAAATATAAAGATAATAAGTACTGCAGTGATCCCAGAAGGTTGGAGTTTGTCATATGGGAAAGTTCCACCATCAACCTCAAAATTAGTACAACAGATATATTCACATGTTGGTCCCACATACATGCATGCAATAAAATAACCAAAGCAAAGCCTTCTGAGAGGGAGTAAAAGCATTCAAATTGTTTAGATCTGTACCTTATCCTGTCAATCTACTACTTGCATATCAAAAGACTAAAAAGACACAAAACCAGTCATAGCCTGAGAAATGTGTTACCCATGGAGTCTTATTTTAAATGTTGCAGTACAACATTTTGTCACAACAATGTTGCCGAGGCAAACAAGTAGCCATGCACTACCAAGCTAGTAGCGTTGTTATTCATGATCCATGATCAATAACACTGACTCAGCTAGTCCAGTAACTACATTCGTACCTAAAACATGGGGTTCATTATCTTTATCGTGATATTTTTGCATTCAAAAGTTAATTAATTTATTCATTTTGTCAGAAAGCAAAAAAGAGCACACTTTTATCACTCTCTATAAGCATATCCAAAAATAGAAACCAGTATAACACAAAAACACACATTACTCATGTCCTCATAGGTCACAAACTCACACAAAATAAGCTACAAAAAATAGTAATAAAACCAAAATTTCCCGCTTTCCCAATATGGAAAAACTAAAAAGCAACCATTTTTGCAAATCTCATGATCCATCAATCCAACACCCTAAACTCAAAATCAAATCTTTTCCACTATTCCATCCAAACAACCCCCAATTTCACTAGTTTCAAGTACCAATCACAAGATTTGACATAAAGACACTAAATTCCAATACCCTTTAAGCTTAATTTCATTAAAGTGGCAAAATTGAAGTCAATTATGCAGTGTATTAATTCAATGTTATTTGGGTACTAGAACAAACCCTAATATCACCAATCATTAAAATTCAACTTTCCAACACATGATTTGATATAAAGATACTAAATTTGAATACCCTTTATGCTTAATTTGATTAAATTAGCAAAATTGAAGTTAATTCTGCAGTGGATTTAATTATGGGATTTGGGTGACTATGAATGAAATTGGGTTAAAATTTACCTGATTTTGATGAATTGGAAGTGGGAGATTGATTATTTTTGGGTTAATTTTGGGGTGAATTATGGAATTGATGAACAACAATAGAGTTGTGTGTATTCAAATGGTGCAAGTTTCTCATTACTCTTAAGTATTATTTATACTACTAATAATACTATTCATTCTTGATACATGCCATTATACAATATCTCTTAGTCATTGAATAAATAGTGTATACATGGGATTTGGTAAAATTGACCATCCACCTACCCTTTCTTTGTGACACCTTAGCATGAGCTTGGAACACCTAGGATGAAGTTGTGGCACTTGTATTTTACCAGATATTCATAACACTCCCCCTTGGATGACAATTTTTCAAATCGGAGTTCATCTTTAGAATCTGCCTCGTTAAAAACCTTTGTTAAAGAAAAATCCAGTGGGAAAAAAACTTTAACTAAAGGAAAAAGAGTACAGTGTGTAGATGACTCCCCCTGATGTTGTCATTTGTAAATTGTCACATTGTTCGAACATGTCGCATTCCAATAATGTGAATGTGTTTCCTGAAAGTTGCAGTAGGGAGTGCCTTGGTGAAAAGATCCGCCGAATTGTTGCTAAATTGAACATATCTCATTTCAACTTGATTATATTTTATAAGATCTTGTGTATACGAGAAGAACCTTGGCGGTATATGTTTTGTTCTGTCACTTTTTATATATCCTTCTTTCATTTGCGAGACACAAGCTTAATTGTCTTCGTAGATTAAAGTTGGACATTTATCTTTCTCTAGTCTACAAGAACTCGGGATGAGTTGTGTCATTGATCTCAGCCATACACATTCTCATGAAGCTTCATGTAGTGCAATGACTTCAGCGTGATTTGATGATGTTGCAACAAGTGTTTGTTTCTGGGAACGCCATGAGATCGCAGTACCTCCATTCATAAACACATATCTAGTTTGGGATCTTGCCTTATGAGGATCTGACAGATAGCTTGCATCTGCATAACCAACCAATTCTTCTTTCGAATTGTTAGGATAATACAAGCCTAAATCGACGGTCCCTCGAAGATATCAAAAAATGTGTTTGATTCTTTTCCAGTGTCTTTTTGTGGGGGAAGAACTAAACCTTGCTAATAAATTAACTGCAAAAGAAATTGTGGAAAACTAGAACGGATGGTTGAATAGTTTTAACGATTAAAACTTCGTTTTAAACTATTTAGATCGACTAATGTCAATCTATTTAATGTGTGTGTTGGATGATGATAGATAAACATTTAAATAAGTAATGCAAAGATAAAGAGTAAAGGAACACAAAACCACGACACGAGTATTTATAGTGGTTCGGCTACAAGGACACCTTCCTTGCCCTACTCCACTCCCCGAATTCCCAACTCGAGAGTTCGTAAGCACTACACAACACAACCTCCTTAATGTGGCGGAGAAGCCTTCACAACGTCGCCTACTCTTTATCCGGTACTAGGCTAGACACCGAGTTCTTCCACGAGGTAGAACCACACCTATCACAACGTCGCCTACATTTTATCTGGTACAAGGCTAGATACCTAGTTCCATTACAAAGGAGGAACTACTACCCAACACTACACCACTACACGACTACCCCAAAGGAGACACACTCCTTATTACAACATCACAAGGATATCAATATCCTTTAACCCAAACTATCTATTTTGTACATCGATGCACCATATCGAATGTACACCCTTGGCACCTTTCACTAATGCCTTTGACACAACCCTTCGGCACCTTTCACTAATGCCTTTGACACGACCCTTCGACACCTTTCACTAATGCCTTCAACACGACCCTTCGGCACCTTTCACTACTGCCTTCAACACAACACTTCTATGGAGGGAGAAAAGAACTATCAACAAGAGACACTTCAGTGGTCTTGATGATGATGAAGCTTAGCAACTCATGACCTTGAGCTTGCACGTCTTCAAGAGGTGGTGATCTCGCTTTTAAGAGGAAGCTAGAGAATCACACAAACATAAAACTACATAGAATGATCCTTTGGATCTGAGGTTAGAGATGTTACAATACTAAGAGAGAGTATGTGTAAAAGGGATGTTAAGCAAGAGAGAAATGGCTAACTATTTATAGACAAAATCGTCTACTGTTCCACGGTTCCCACGGATCCCTCCCCAGAGGGATCCGGCTAGTGCAATCTTAGGGATCCGGCTGCTGGGTCAGCTTAAGTATGGATTTCGGGTTGCAAACCGAGTTATGGGTTATGAACCATGGGTTATGGGTAATGTTTTATGGATACCCAACAAGATGCAATGTATCTAGACATTGGATCATGGGTCTTGGGTCATGGATCATGGATAGTACCCAACATGACTTCATGCATGATGTCATGCAATGGGTCATGGGTTATGGATTAAGCTCCATGGGTATGGGTCATGAACTTTGGGTTTTATCCAACAATATTCATTGTACCTAGTCAATGGATCATGGGTCATAGACTTAGGTTTTTACCCATTACATTACCCATTACAATATATATACAAAGTATATATGTAGATTTCTATATTATGTAAATACTAGTTGTTATACATATGCATTTCTATAAGATGTAAACAATATTACTTGTTTAGCGTTTTATATGAAAATGTAAGTGTGTTAGTAAACTATTGGCTCAAACCTTTTACGTATTTTATTTGTTTCGTTAAAATGATTTTACGTTTGTTATCGACAAAACCTTAGAAGATCGTAAAATATAAATAAACTTTTTTATGGCTTATTTGTATTAACAGAAATGTCAGGCCTAGTACAATTTGTTAGATACATAAGGGCTCCAATTGCACTTAGGTAGGTCACCTCTGGACCAAGAATTTATTCATCATCTTCGCATGGGCGAAATGGATCATTATCAACATTAAGTGATCTACCAATCATTGGGGTACTTAAAGGATTTGCCTTGTCCATATTAAATCATTTTATGAGCTTTTCAGTGTAATTTGATTGATGTAGAATTATTCCATTATGCATATGCTCAGTCTGTAAACCAAAGCAATATTTGGTCCTTCCAAGATCTTTCATTTCAAATTCCTTCTTTAATAGAACAATAACTTATTGGATTTCTTTATTTGTCCCAATTATGTTTAAATCATCAACGTATACAACTATGATCACAAATCCGGACATTGTCTTTTTAATAAAGGCACATGGACAAATAAAATTATTTGTATAACCTTTGCTAATCAAATAATCGCTCAAACGATTGTACCACATCCTTCCAGATTGTTTCAACCCATATAAAGATCTTTGTAATTTCATTCAGCACATTTCTCTGGGTTTTGAACTTAATGTTTCAAGGATTTTAAATCCTTCTGGTATTTTCATATAGATGTCGCTATCAAGTGATCCATACAAGTAAGTCGTAACAACATCCATAAGACGCATCTCTAAATTTTTAGAGACTGCTAAGCTGATTAAATATATGAAAGTAATCGGATCCATAACAGGAGAATATGTTTCCTTATAGTCCATTCTTGGCCTTTGAGAAAAACCTTGGGCTACAAGTCGAGCTTTATATCTCGTAACTTCATTTTTCTCATTTCTTTTTTGCACAAAAATCCACCTGTAGCCTACATGCTTCACTTCTCTAGGTGTGGTTATTATAGGTCCAACAACCTTTCGTTTATTAAGTGAATTTAATTCGGCTTGCATAGCCTCTTTCCATTTATCCCAATCATGTCGACTTTGACATTCATTTATAGACTTTGGCTCTGGATCATCATCTCCGCTCATAATATCACTTGCTACAGAATAAGAGAATATCTCATCAATATCTCCTATTTCATTTTGGTCCCATACTATATGTGTTTAACACTTTCCTCATGGCCAGTTTCCTTTTCATGCCCTTTTCTTTTTCGAGGATTTTTATCTCTTGAACCAATTGGTCTTCCACGTTTCAAACGTTTTTGAGATTCTTGAGTGATGTTATCACCAGCTGGCTTATTTGTTATTTCAATTCGGACCGGGGCATTAGCAGCTGGTATATGTGACTTAGTCACTCTTTTTGTATATGTAAATGCATCAGGTAACTGATTTGCAGGTTCTTGTAAATGCATTATCTTTTGAACCTCGATTTCACATTGTTTTGTTCGAGGATCCAGATACAACAATGAAGGTTCATACTATGAGACATCTTTCACTTGATTTTTCTTTTCTCCCCATAATGTTGGGAAAACTGCTTCATCAAAGTGGCAATCAGCAAAACGTGTTGTAAAGAGATCACATGTTAAACGTGCAATATATCTTATGATGGATGATGTTTCATATCCAACATAAATTCCCAATCTTCTTGAGGACCTATTTTTGTGCGTTGTGGTGGTGCAATAGGAACATACACTGCACAACCAAAAATTTTAAGATGGGAAATATTTGGTTCTTGGCCAGAAGCAAGTTGTATAGGAGAGTATTTATGATTTGCACTTGGTCTCATGCGAATCGATGATGCATCATGTGAAATTGCATGTCCCTATATAGACACAGGGAGTTTAGTTCTCATTATTAATGGTCTAGCTATTAGTTGGAGTCGTTTGATTAATGATTCTGCTAAACCATTTTGTGTGTGAACATGAGCAATTGGATGTTCAACAACAATTCCAACAGACATGCAATAATCATTAAAAGCATGTGATGTGAATTCTCCTGCATTATCAAGTCTCACTTTTTTAACTGTATAATCAGGAAAATGTGCCCTTAATTTAATAATTTGAGCAAGAAACTTTGCAAAAGCCACATTGCGAGTTGATAATAAGGAGACATGAGACCATCTATTGGATGCATCTTAGGGCTGTAAACGAACTGAACGTTCAGTGAACATTTCATGAACGGTTCGGTAAAAAGTTCGTTTATGTTCGTTTATTTATTAAATGAACGAACATGAACAATATTTTACGATCGTTTAGTTAAATGAACGAACATGAACAAAAGTCACGTCCGTTTATTTATGTTCGTGAACGTCCGATTATGCGTTCGTTTATGTTCATTTATTTATTTATGTTCGTATATCAAATCTTTTAATTGTATAATTTTTAAATTAGTTTGTTTAAACAAAACGACACTAATAAAACAATATTAGATGCATAATTTAATAAAGTTTATGATTGTTTATCTATGTTCATTTATGTTTGATCGTTTATGTTCGTTTAGGGTTCATTTAGTGTCTTAATGAACGAACATAAACGAACATGAACAACTCATTTTGTTAATAAACGAACATGAACAAGAAATTTCGTCCGTTTAAGCGTTCGTGTTCGTTTATTTGTCCGGTTAAAATTAAATAAACGAACATGAACAAGGCTCCGTTCGTGTTCGTCCGGTTCGTTTACAACCCTAATGCATCTATTAGAACCATGAAGTATCTAAATGGTCCACATGTCGGGTGAATTGGGTCACATATATCGCCTTGAATTCTTTCAAGAAATACAGGTGATTCATTTTCAATTATAAGTGGCGAAGGTCTTGTAATCAGCTTTCCAAGAGAGCAAGATGTACACGGAGGTACTTTGTGTATTTCAGGGAACTTCTGATATTTCAATGGATGCCCGTGTGTGTTTTCGACTATTCTTTTCATCGTTGTTGATCCTGGATGGCCTAACCTGTCATGCCATAAGTTGAATATACCAGGATCACAACGTTTTTCTTTGACTGCCATATGTGCTTGTGGCACATTAATATGTGTATAATGCAAACCAGAATGGAGCATTGGTAGTTTTTCCAATACATGATTCTCATTTATGATATGCAAATACTTTTTGTTCTCAGTAGTCTTTGACAGAGTATCATATCCATTATGATATATGTTTCTGAAACTTAGTAAGTTTCTTTTGGATTTTGGGGAAAATAAAGCATTCTCTATCAAAAGTTTTGTACCATTTGGTAACACCAAATCAGCTTTTCCCACTCCTTCTATCAAGTTTGTAGAACATGAAATAGCATCAATGGTTCCCTTTGTTGGTTTTAACTCAAAAAAATATTTCTTTGATTTAAGGATAGTGTGTGTGGCACAACTATCTGCTATGCATAAGTTTCCATCATTTGTTTGATGGTGTGCTCCATTGAGACTCATCTTTAAGCTTCTAATATGAATATAAAAAATATATAATAATGAGTGCATATAAAAGATGTTATTAAAAGGTTCATTTATTGATTTATTTTACATGAAAAGAAAATCTAATTAACCATAGTTAAACAAAGTTACGGAAAAGAAATACATAGTTATTAAGATTCAACAACATTTCTTTCATAGTTCCAAGTCATTGAAAAAGTCTGAGGTATTCAACTCAGTGTTTGTATTGTCAAACTGATCCACATGGTTAACTTCTTTCTCTTTTCCTTTAAGAGATGCCTGGTAGAGCTCATGATGAGTGAGTAAATACTCATCATTTTTAGTCAAATCTGAACTGCAAAACGTCTAAAAATGCTCAGAAATGCATCAAAATACTGAAAATATTCTAAAATTGCATTTTATATGTTTCAGATGCAAAATGTTTAAAAACAGATGAAAAATGAGCAAAGTTTGCATAATTGGCAGTTTCAGTCCCCCAAGTTTCTAAAATTGTCAAAAATAGTCCCTGAGCCCTAATTTCAAAAGAAAAATCACCAAAGGTCTTTTTTAATATCATAACTTGTCAAAATTAGTCCTTTGGTGAAAAATATAAAAAGTTTGAGAAAATTACAAGTTTGGTCCTTCAAGTTTGAAAAATGTCAAAAATGGCCCCTGGAAATTGGAAAATGGCAAAGTTAGTCCTTGTACTTTTTGAGATTGTCACTTTTAGTCCTTGGAACAACTTGGCAGAATTGGCAGATATGGTCCTTGCAATTTTCAGAATTTACACATAGGCCCTTGTCATTTTTAACCCTTGTAAACCTTTTTGGCCTGGTCATAATACCTTGGACCCCTGTCAAATTGAATTTTGGACCCCCTGTGTATTATTAACTCTGGTCAACCAAATGGTCAAACCCACCAAATACGCGCCAAAGTCTCCTCTTCCAACTGCCATGCCTGCAACCAAGCAATATCCCATCCCCCCTCCTCACCATCCACTCAAACTTGTTCCCCCACCTCAACTAACATCCAAGAGAGCATTTAATGCATCTCCCTCCTCCTCACTCAACCCCAATTGTCAAAAGATAGTTTTGGCGCCAAAAATGCATTCAAAGGCTTGGATCAGTTTTAAGCCATCCAATGGCTGAGAAATAGCTGGGAACTATTCAGATAAGAGAGAGAAGAGGATTGGATTATAAAAGAAAGGGAGAAGAAGCAAGACAGTAGTATATTTTTAGTTTTTAAAATTTTCTTATGTCGTTTTTATTATAACTATCTTAGTTTAATCCAAAAGTTGTAATAATTTGTTCCTAAGTGTTGAACTCAAGTATTTTCATCTGTTTAATCTATCTTGAACTTCAATTTCAAAGTTTGTTTAAGTTTCAAATTTTCAAGCTACTGTTGAAATTTTCAGTTTCTAGTTTCTACATACAAGCTTCAAATAATCTCTTTCCATGTTCAAATAAGCTTGTTTAAGCTTGCTATAGCTTTTCACAAGCTCACATTTAAGTTTCTATCACTTTTGAATTTTAGTCAACTAAAGTCAAACTGAGCTCAAAATGGCAATGGAAATGGTCAATGGGTGATGCAGCATGGAAATGGGTTGATATTGAGCTAGGGTAGGGGTTTGGGTAGGTTAGTGATACTTTGGTTCATTGATTCAAGCCATAGTGGCTAAGGACCTATTTGTAAGTGCTTTCCTAAGTTTCATAGCTTGAACTGTTTTAGTAGTTTAAGTAGTTAAAGTCTGTTTTAATAATTGTATTTAGAGTAATTAAACTCATTTGGATCAATATCATGGGTTAGTTCATTGATTGGATCAGTTTTGAGTCCTAAACAGTTCACAAAGGAGTGTTTGGAATTGCTGAACCAGCTGTGTTCAGGGCTTGTTCATTGTATAAATCTTGTTGCTTTAAGTTTACTTAGCTCATAAAGGCTCATATCAGTCATATTATTGAGCCTGCACACCCTCAAAGTCAAAACCCAACTAAATCTATCTAACTGTCTTCACTGTTGGATTTTTGGAAATCCAAAATCTTGTTTTATGTTCAAAAGTCATAAATAAAGCTTGCAGAGGTTCCATTTCTTCATATAACATCAATCTTAGTACTTAAAATCAGTGGTAAAGTTCAAAAAAGTCAACTGTCTATATCTCTTCAAAAGTCAAAAGTAGCAAAAACCTGTTTTGGGGCTAACTGCATGGATTTTTCATGAGCTCATCTTTGAGCCAATATCAGTGAACCTTGGCATTTTAGAAACTTCACCTGGTCTTTTTACTTATAAGCATTTTTGTGGAATTTTTCAATTTTGTTAAAGGTCTCAAATCTGCTCCTCTTTTAGGTCACAAGTGCCCTGCTCCAGGGCTTATGATAAACTGAGTTTTCTCAGATTTTGTCCAGGGTTGCATAGGGCTCATATGAGCTCACCCAGGTCTGAGTTTTGGTTTAGACACTCTCACCCAGGTCTGCTTTAGTTTACAATTTGTAGTTTTCACTTTTAGCTTATTGTGTTGCTTATTCTTGGGCTTAAAGTAGCTAGCCAAAATCTGTTTTAGCTTAAAGGTCAAAACATCAAATCTGTTGTAGCTTGTGATTCAGTAGCATAAGATAGTTGTAACTTGTTGTATTCTTGTTATTTTAGCATATTATAACCTCTGTAAACTGTTGAGGGCTTGTTTTGATCATTTGGCTTATTCAAGTGCTTATTTATAAGCACTTGGCTTAGCAGTTTCATTTTCTTGCAAACAAGCATTTGTTTTTCTATTTTTCCTAGCTTCCTACTATCATTTTAGAGTTTTCCTGAAATTTTCAGATTTTTCCAAGTTGATTTGCTATTTTTCTTAATTTAAATTAGTTTTTAAGCATTTTTAATTAGCATTAAATACAAAAAATTAAGAAAAGTCTCAAAAAAATAATTTTTCATTTTTATTAAGTTTAGATAAATATAAAAAGCCAAAAAAATATTTTTCCATATTTTTCTTAGTTAAATTTGTATTTTTAAGTAATTTAATTAGTTTTTAATAGTTTTTAATTCCTAGAAAATCCAAAAATAATCAGAAAAATACAAAAATAGTTTTGAAAAGTCTATTTTGATATTTTAGATTTTTCTAAGTCTTAGTTTTATTTTTCTAGCTTAATTTCCTATTTTCTTGCATTCTAGGTTATTATTTATTAGTAAAAAATAGTTTTTAATAGTTCTTAATTTCCTTGTGTCTTGACTTCTAAGCACCCTTCAATAATGCTTCTAGTCTTGACTTCTAAGCACCTACCACAAGTGCTAATGATGTGGACGATAGATACCCTTCACTAATATCTTCGTCTTGACACTTGAGACACCTTTCACAACTGTCTTCAACACTTCTTAAGAAAAGATAAACAATCATCAACAAGAAGACTTCAGTAGTCTTGATGATGAGAAAGCATGGCAACTCATGGACTTGAGCTTGCTTGGCTTCAAAGGTGGTGATCTTGCCTTTAAGAGGAACCTAGAAGATCACACAAAAACATAACTACAAACATAGATCTCTTGGATCTGAGGTTAGAGAGTTTTCAACTCTAGGGGAAAGTATGCTAGAAAGGGGTGAGAAACAATGAGGAAATGTCTCACTATTTATAGAGGAAAAATTATACTGTTACCCGGATCCCACGGATCCCTTCCACAAGGGATCCGTCTAGCGTAAAGCTAGGGATCCGTGGGACGCTCCCCTTTACCCATGGGTATTTTGGTTATGGGTCATGGGCCATGGGTCATGGGTTAATCCATGGGTCTTTAGCTAGATACAATGTATCTCTTGAGTGCAATGCACCTAGTCATATGGATATGGGTCAAAACCATGGGTTATGGATATTATTCATATATGATATAAGCATGATGTCATGCAATGGGTTATGGGTCAAGCTCCATGGGTCATGGGCTTTGGGTTGTACCCAACTACATTCAATGTATTTGCCCAATGGGTTATGATACTTAAGTTTCTACCCATTTATATTACCCAATATATTACATACTAGTTATGTGTATATTTTACCCAAATATCTAAACACTAGTTGTTGTACATATGTAATATTAAATCATAAAAATACTTATACTTGTTTTAGTGTTTTATGTGAAAATGTGAATATGTTAGAAACTATTAGCTCAAACCATTTACGTATTTTATTTGTTTTGTTAAAATGATTTTACGTTTGTTATCGACAAAACATTAGAAGATCATAAAATATAAATAAACGTTTTTACGGCTTGTTTGTATTAACAATCTCCCCCTTTTTGTTGATGACAAAACATAAAATTATTTTAAGGAAAAGCTAAAATTCGTAAAAGTTTGAATTTGTAGTTTTTACTTTCTTCCCCCCTTTTTGTCGAAACAAACAGAGCTTCGAAAGGAAACTGACACATTGTTTTAGGAAAAACATGTGAAGAAAAAAAATAAAAAGAAATAGAGAGCAAGTAACGGGAAAGGGTCTCGTCTTTACTCCCCCTTGACGAGTCCATCCCTATGTAAGGGCGTCAAGAAAGTAATACTAAGCTAGTTTGTTTGCAACTAAATTTGCAAAAGATTTCGTCTAAGTGACGAATGTGCTCCCCCTTGATGATTGCAATTTTGCAAAGGGATGTCAAGGAATGTAATCCTAATATTGCAAGTGATTTGCAATGTATTGCTTTGACAGAAAACTCCCCCTAGCTTTAGGATGTCAAAGTCTTCATGCGTAAATTGAATAACTTCAAAACAAAGATTAGAAAACAAGTATAATGCACAATTTCCTGCATATGTGATCCAAGTTAGTATAAAAATAGTTTTCTATCTAACGGATCTCACGGTTCCCTCCTAGTAGGGATCCGTATAGGCAATTCTGATGGATCCGTATAGCTGAAGATTAATATCAGCAATGGTGATATAACAAGTAATGTTATCATAAAGGTGAGATATGAATACAACGTAATCATATACTCAGAAATATAATAAGTAGCATGTAATTTCAGTTAATAAAACTAGAGTTATGATATACATGACTCTAAAAAAAAAATACATGACTAAGAATTTCTAGACTAACTATCGCTTGATGCTAGGACACCACTAAAATCTTCTAGCTCAAGTTTTGTTTAGGTTTAATCTCGTCGAAACGTTCGAGGAGATGATAGAACATGAAACGTTGGTCTTCTCGTACTTCATGTATCAAACTTTCAACATGTTGACAATGATAGCAATCTTTGTCATGGCTAGGTAGTGGTGGTGGAAGAAATGAAATGGCTTGATGCGAAGGATCAAGTGAAGCGGCTTGTGGAGCTTCAAACGACGGAGGGATTGGTGGAGGCGCATTAGAGAATGGCTCGACCAAGAATGATGGTGGTGGTAGAGAAGTGTCAACTTCCATATGGTCGGGTGGTTGACTTTGATGATTTCTCATAATCCAAATAGGATTATATGATGGAAACGGCGAAAAGGAAGCCGGAGCTAGTGTTGACTCAACACCTTGATTTTGTACCATTATTCCTCCTAATGAGCAGAATGTTGTCGGCGGAGGCGGATGAGACGACCTAGGAGGCAAATCCTCTAAATTGTAGAGATGTGGTGATGATAGTGGAGATGTAAAAGAAATAGCTCTAGGAACCAATGGTGATGGTTTAGTGGAGATTATATTGTTTGGCCTAGGAGGTATGGTGGTGTTTGGCATAGGTAGTTTTGTGGGTACTATCCTTCTAGGATTGGTTTGATTGGTTGAGGAGCAATCCTTGCATTTGTTGGCTTGAACGAAGATGATTCGGTTGAAGAGATTTCGTGTACAACACGAGCAATTTTCTTGGGTGGTTCTTTGGTGGATAAGTTACTACTTGGAGTTTTCCTCATGATGAGATGATTTCAAGAAGTTTGTAAGGGTTTCTTAAGTGCTGAAAATTAGGATGAAGGTGATGACTATGGAAGTCCTAACAATGTGGTTTATAAAGCAAGAGATTTGGCAAGTGCATTTAAACCTTAAGCCACTAAAATTCATTGGAATATGATGATTAACATGCACAAGAGTCAACTCCATAGTTTGTACTGATCTAGGAACTCATTTAAGATGAGATGGAGTGTTTGAGTTAGAGGGATGAGCATGAAATGATTGATTTGGATAGAGTTGACATAAACTGTCATCCGGATCCCACGGTTCCCTTCTCAGAGGGATCCGTCTAGGTTAATCCTAGGGATCCGGCTCTCAGCAGCTATGAAAGAGTGGAAATGATGTTTCTAAGATCTAAGATCTATATCACCTTGAGTGTTTCAGTCCTCCTAAGTGTCTTAAGTGAAGGGGTGCTTAAGTACTTGAAGGTAATGAGTGATGTAGCTAATGATTGCCTTTTATGGAAGGAATTGGAGCTTTCATGAGTACCAATGAATGAACAAGGATGACACTAAAGATTTTGAGAGTGTCAAGTGAAGCTAAATGATCCTAGAGATCAGATAGTGACTTAGATAAATCCTTTGGAAAATATCCTAGAGGCTTAAGATGGAAAAACTAGGATTTGATCAATTTTGACCAATTTTGTCGTAAGGATGATTATGATCGATTTTGCTATAAAAGGTTTCCAACGTTTAGATATGAGGGATCATTGTGAAAAGTGATGTGTGAGCTTAAGAGCGGAAGAGTAATGGATTAAAATGAAATGATAGATCTACAAGCATCTTTGGGTGTGATCTATGTGAGTTTATGTGTGAGTGGGAAGAATCTACTTAACTTGATAAGGACTTAATTTGCCTTAAGACACTATGTTTAGCTTAGTGTGAGGTGTTCTAAGGATATGTTTGAAATACAATGCTTGCAATTGCATTTTCTGTTTGTCGGATCCCACGGTTCCCTAGATGTAGGGATCCGTCTAGCACAAACTTTGGGATCCGTCCATCTGCTCAGCAGAACCTTTACTAAAGGTATGCAATGATCTTAACAATGCATTATATTCCAAGGTTAGTTTAAAGGGGTTCTAACACTAAGATATCAAATGTAAGATGTTTTATTTCATGAAGGAAATAGGATTACATTGATAAAGCACGAGTACAAGAGGATTGATCCTATTTGAAATACTACTAGGTTCCTTGAGTGTTTTCGCTAGGAGGATCATCATGTTGTTGATGAGTGTTGGTGGAATCAAGAATGAAGAAAGTCTTCATGAGAGATATGTTTAACGGTTCCATCATCTTGTTCACAAGTACGTACAACGGACTTTGAAATTGAGGATGAAAGTGCATAACGTTATGATAGAGGCGTGTCAAGAACATTCCATAAGGGATGAGTTTATTCTTGGAGCCTTGAAGATTTACAATTCGCCTTGCGAAGAAGTAGGCGAGATTGTATGGTTGTTGTGTTAGCAAACAATACAATATGTGAGCACAACAAGCGTGAAGGATTTCTCGATTTCCCCTAAGACTCCAAACATTTTCACGTAGGATGAGTGCAAGGGGCTTGTACTCTTCTCGGATGTCCCGTGTGAAGATAATGTTTGGATCGGAGTAATATGGTCGAGGTTTGCATATTATGCGATGTAAATCTTCCGGGGAGGGTATGTGAGAACAATATGGACTATTTTCTTCACGAAAGTTGAAGAGAGAATCAAGTGACCAATCTTCGGTGAAGGCACATTGTCCATGATTTGGAATTCAGAAAATGTGAGCAAAATGCCCAAGGGTTAAAGTAAACTTTTGGTTTTCGATATAAAACCAAAGAGATAGAGAGCGATCCTCATTACGAACGAGTTCAACTTGACGGAAGAATTCCATTATGAACCTTGGACATATCTTCTCGTTGATTTCAAGAAGACATTCTAGTCCTATGGCTCGGAAGGAGGTATTGATACCTTCTTCGAATTGTAGAGAGGTGTCTACAATACGTCCTTCATGGAAGTGATGGTTTTCGAGGTTATTGAACCCACGGACATGAATGCCAGGTGTGTTGGGTTCATGGGAGATGTTCGGAGAGTAGACGCTAGTGAGTGAAAAATCAAACTCATATTCATTCGTCATAGTTGAACCTATATAAATGAAGAGTTAATAGAAAGTGATGTTTGTGTTCAACCTATGATTATCTAATGTTTTTACTAGATTTTTATTAACAATTGTTTTTAACAACAATGACACTTAACTCACTTATGGTTTTGACATTCTAGTGGAATATTTCTTTTAGAGAGAAAGTGGTTTTTATTTTGCATGAAAACTGTTTTCCAGTAGGACGGATCCCACGGTTCCTTTACAAAAGGGATCCGGCTAGTATATCTTCCGGGATCCGTAGATCTGTAGTTACAGAGATAGATTTTACAAAAACATAGGTTTTACAATTTTATTCCCAAGATATGTGTTTTATCCTACATTTTCTTTTAGCATGCATACATGACTTCTAATGTATCACGAAAGAGTACGAAACATATGAAACAAAAGAAATGACAAACACATTATGATAATAATAACCTAGATAAACTAGACTATTAATAATATTTCATTTCAATGCTTAGAATGATACAAAGGATTGGGTATATAACCCCAATGTAGATTAACAACACAAAGTAAATGTCTCCGTATGTGAACTTCATCATAGGGAACACAAGTGCGATGAGTGTTAAGGCGATGAGCACGAAGGCGATGTAAACCATGTTGAAGATGATCCCACTTGGTTTCGGTTGAGACGAAATGGAGAGGAAGATGAAGTTTTGAATGAAAGAAATTTTTGAAATTGGAAGATTTGAAAAAGTGGGGATAGAGTGATTGACGGTGGGAGTATTTATGGGAAAGGAGGAATTTTTTTTGATATTTGTGTTTTTGTTTTATTATTAGAAAGATATATTTTTAAAAATAAAACACAGGTTTTATAAACCACGACTATAGACGAAAGAGTAACACGTATGTGAGAAAAAGGCTTCCTAATGAAGCTTCATGTAATACATGTATATGCACAAAAGATAATCATATAAATACCTAAATAGGCATACTTAATTATCAAGGAAAATAAAAAGAAAGTCATACCTCTAGCGCACATATGAATGTCTTTACAAATGACACAACAAATGTCACTTAGACGATTCCCGCTCCTTTGCGTTTAAGATACCTTCTTAAGGAAGGTATTCTTGTTACCAAGTGATTCCTATAGCTTGGTGGGTATGAGCTTTGACTAATAAACATGACAAAGAAGATTAGTGCAACTAAATGAAAAAGAGAATAAGAAAAATGTTGTTATCAAATCAACATCCAAGCATATAGTTTTAAAAGACATGGTGTTTGTTTTTATGAAAAACCTTCTTTGTAGTTTTCAATTAACCATGGATTGTATCAAGTTTTTAAAGTACAATATACTTCAAGAAACTTGGTAACGAAGCTCTAATGCCAATTGTGGAAAACTAGAAAGGGGGGGTTGAATAGTTTTGCCAATTAAAACTTCTTTTTAAACTATTTAGATCGACTTATGTCAATCTATTTGAACGTGTGTGTTGGATGTTGATAAACAAGCATATAAAAGTATGTAATGAAAAGATAAGAGTAAGAAGCACAAAACCACAATGCGAGTATTTATAGTGGTTCGGCTAAAAGGACACCTTCCTTGCCCTACTCTACTCCCCGAGTCACCTACTCGAGAGTTCGTAAACACTACACCAATCTCCTTATGGCGGAGAAGCCTTCACAATGTCGCCTACCCTTTTTCCGGTGCTAGGCTAACCACCGGGTTCTTTCACTCCAAGGTGAACCACACCTACACAACGTTGCCTACCCTTTATAAGGTACTAGGCTAAGTACCTAGTTCTTTCACACCAAGGTGAACCACACCTACACAACGTCGCCTACCCTTTATTAGGTACTAGGCTAAGCACCTAGTTCCATTGCAATAGAGGAACTACTACCCAACACTACACCAACGACTAATCCCAAAGGAGATCCACTCCTTTTTACAACATCATCAAGGATATCAATATCCTTGGATCTAGTACTAGTCTATCTTGTACATCGAAACACACCATATCGAATGTACATCTAAGGCACCTTTCACTAATGCCTTTAACTAGATCTTCAAGACACCCTTCACTAATGTCTTGTGTCTTGACTTCTAAGCACCCTTCAATAATGCTTCTAGTCTTGACTTCTAAGCACCTACCACAAGTGCTAATGATGTGGACGATAGATACCCTTCACTAATATCTTTGTCTTGACACTTGAGACACCTTTCACAAATGTCTTCAACACTTCTTAAGAAAAGATAAATAATCATCAACAAGAAGACTTCAATAGTCTTGATGATGAGGAAGCATGGCAACTCATGGACTTGAGCTTGCTCGGCTTCAAAGGTGGTGATCTTGCCTTTAAGAGGAACCTAGAAGATCACACAAAAACAAAACTACAAACATAGATCTATTGGATATGAGGTTAGAGAGTTTTCAACTCTAGGGGAAAGTACGTTAGAAAGGGATGAGAAACAATGAGGAAATGGCTCACTATTTATAGAGGAAAAATTCTACTGTTCTCCGGATCCCACGGATCCCTTCCACAAGGGATCCGTCTAGCGTAAAGCTAGGGATCCGTGGGACGCTCCCCTTTACCCATGGGTATTTTGGTTATGGGTCATGGGTCATGGGTTGATCCATGGGTCTTTAGCTAGATACAATATATCTCTTGAGTGCAATGCACCTAGTCATATGGATATGGGTCAAAACCATGGGTTATGGATATTATTCATATATGATATAAGCATGATGTCATGCAATGGGTTATGGGTCAAGCTCCATGGGTCATGGGCTTTGGGTTGTACCCAACTACATTCAATGTATTTGCCCAATGGGTTATGACTTATGATACTTAAGTTTCTACCCATTTATATTACCCAATATATTACATACTAGTTATGTGTATATTTTACCCAAATATGTAAACACTAGTTGTTGTACATATGTAGTGATAAATCATAAAAATACTTATACTTGTTTTAGTGTTTTATGTTAAAATGTGAATATGTTAGAAACTATTAGTTCAAACCATTTACGTATTTTATTTGTTTCGTTAAAATGATTTTACGTTTGTTATCGACAAAACATTAGAAGATCGTAAAATATAAATAGACGTTTTTACGGCTTATTTGTATTAACACGCTAGAATCGGAATAAAGGAATGGATTCATTCCTAATTAAGATGTCTGTTTGATTACAATGGTTTCTTTAAATGAATATCATATCCAAATATTGGGTATGCTTCAAACCCGAGTTTTTTGTCAGAGCCTTATGGTTTAAAAACAAAATTACGCAACCCTTGTAGTTTCAAAAATAATTACATCACAAAATATTTATTTTATTTTTCTATTGTTTTTTTTGCGCATCAGCAAACAAAAAAACACACTAGTAATTAATATTGAAAAACCAAACCCTACTTCACGTCCTACACTTTTGGAGGCATCCCCATCACGTCGGCTCTCATTTCACCACTTGTCGACGTCATTGTGATACAAACTCTCGCCCGGCTACATCTCTTTTGGCTGCCAGGTTAGACTTGGTTTCAGTTTTTGTTTTAAATTTATTAATCGTAGATGGTGATTTATCTAGTTAAATGACTGACAATAGGGGTTAAGGACTACATCTTTTTTTGGCTAACAATAGGGGTTAAAGACTCATTTTTGATAGTACATTGCAACCTAATACTTTTTGAATGGTTTCATTATAATGTTTATCTAGTTGATATGGCTCATGCATATACATGTGAACTTCCCAAAACTCCCTGATACTATATACATATTCATTTTTTTAATAGTTAAATGGCTCGTGCATATATTGCATATTGATATAATGTTTTTAACTGCTTATAGGCTATTATGGCATCAAAGTTTGTTGTGCTATTATGTTACTGGGGTGGCAAAGTTTGTGATGGATCACAAGGTATAAGTTATAACAAGCCTCCAAGTAAAGCTATCAAGGTACAACATGGAATAAAATTCAGTGAACTTATTAATCAAATTCATTCTACGACATTCATTGATAAGGAACACAAATGTAATATGCTTGAATTGATCTGTTCAAGTGTTATGCTTTTAAGTGAAAAAGAAAAATGTGCAGACTTGAAATTGTGAGTAACAATACCATCAGGGGATTAAATATTGTTACTAACGGAAAAAAAGAAAAAAGCAATTAATATTAGTATGATGTAAATAATTTTTCAAGTACAATGGTTGTGTATATATGTTTTAAAACTACTATGATGTGACAAAAAACTCCTTCAAACCCACCTAAAAGTAAAGTTATAAATCAATAAATGCAAAATTATTTTTATTTATGATAATTTTAAGTATATTTAATGAGAATTAAATGCATTTTATGATATAAAAAGAAAGTGCATGTTTAATAAAAACAACTTAACATTTGAGGGCACATGTTAGAAAATCCTAATTTAAAATGGTAGTTTAGATACAACCCATTACTCATTTTTAAATATTAAATAAAAGTTATTCAATGCTTTATAGATGGTATAGATATGGATTTATGATCCCTGACATATTTAAGGGATGTGTTATAAAGACCTTCTAAAACTACAAGTGATACCCCTTTATGTTTTATGTTTTTATGTTTTTTTTTTGTTTCTATTAGAAAACTGTGAAATGGAAAGTTTAACAAGTTAAAAGTATTAAACTAATAAAAATTACGGAACAAAAACTGACAAAAATTATATTAAATAAAGAGTTAAAATAAGGTAGAGGTTGTACTTTTTTTTTACTTATTGGTGGGCCATTAACACAACCCCGTATTTATTTAAGGCTCTTTGGGTTCGCACACCACCTATCTATGAATCAGACACCACTTTTACTTTTACCACATCGGTGAGTGTGACTTTTCTTTCTCATGTTTCATAAATAATTATACCATTCTATGAACAACATAAACCAAATTTTGATCATACGAACAATACAACATATTCATACATAAAGAAATGAATCTTGAACTAAAAAAACCATTTTCAAAACAAAAACAAAATGTCTAGATCTTGAAATTACAAGTAAAAATCTAAACACCACCCTCTTCATCATCTTTAGTGATTCCGGTTAACTTCCAAACACCCTCCTCTTCATATACCATAAAACATTTTCCGGGCAAGTCTCAACAGGTGGTGGTGACGGGAGGTGCGGTTATGGTGATGCGGACAGAGGTACGACGGTATCTCAAAAATCTTCTTCACAACTGGTGGTGGCCGAAGGTACGATGGCGGTTGTAGTAGTGGTGTTTGGCCGGAGGTGTGGCTACTGGGGGGATGGTGACCGGATATATAAATGGTAGTAATGGATAAGTTTGTATTACCAATAAACATAAACAGCTTTTGCTACATGGCGAACGACGGTGGTGGTTCTTGCCGGTGTTTTCCGGCGACCAGATATTTAGAGGGAAAAACTGTCAAAAGAGTGAGTGTGTGGGAGAAAAGGTTTACTGTAAACTTTGGGAATGGTATTGTTTGAATGGGGTTTTTTGTTTTTTACTATAATAAATTGTGCCGTAGTAGCATCGTTTTATTTTTTTTATATTAATTAATTTGATAATATGCTATGCTCAGTTTCCAATGCATCGATCAACTAAATTTTTGATGTGACGGTGTATGTGATGGTGTGACCCTTTATTTAAATATGGGGCATACTATTAAGACCCCATAGTATGTATGACACAAAACCCTCCATAATGTTTTTTTTTTTTTTTTTTTTTTTTTTTGAGAGTTGTGCCTTTGTACTACATGTTTGTCCTTTTTTTTTTAATAATTCATTCTTTTTCTATAGGTTGTGTCCAATGGTTTTTTTTTTCACAAACTCAACTACATATACATGCAAAGTTGTTTTTTCACATGCAAAGTGCCTTTGTACAACTTTTGTAATAAAGTTGTCACGGGTTTGAGTTTGTGAATCACGTTTTTTTAGTATTATGTTTTTGTACTAATAGTCAGGCATCTTCACTATTGAAGATTCTACATGTTGGTTTCTTTGATTGTTATAAGCTGGTAACTTTACAAACATGAACACAATCACAAACTATTAACAAAAAAAAAGATGTTGGGAGTTATACATTAACAGACTTAGTACTGCTAGTATTAATAGTTAAGTCTGGTAGGCTATTTGTCGTAGTTAAGTCTGCCAGTACTAATGTTAAGTCTGGCAGAACTGAGTTAGTACTGTTTATTATATCATAGTTAGTTCTGTTTATGTAACAGAATAGTTTTGTTAGAGATATAGTAGGAAAGGATATGTACGTGTTAGAGATATCTTAGGAAACGATATGTATATCCTTTCACACGTTTTGTAGAATTGCTAGGGTTTCCTTAGTGTATAAAAGGAACCCTAAGGCATTACAAGTTGGACGAAGTTTATTAGAACGATTTATAATAGAAGTTTAGTAAAAGTTTAATAAGTAAAATAGCAATTGTGTTCTTCTTGCTTGTGTTAATATTCCGCATTAACATCAAGTACTTATTGTTAAAGAGTTCTTCATATAATTGATTTGGATTTATTCAAGTTAATTATTATCTTATAAAGGCTGCTTAGATCCATAACTTTAGACCTACAAGTGGTATTAGAGCCTATAGAGGAACTCTGAATTTTAAGAAACACAAACACCAAAAACACTCAATTCACTCACGAATCCTGAATCATGTCTGTACCTGCTGATAATTTTAGTTTTCAAAAACTTTGTCCAAGTGTACCTTGAGTAATCATCTACTATGACCAAAGTGTAGAAGTTGCCTCCATAACTTTGTATAGCGGATGGAGCAAACAGATTCATATGCAAAAGCTCTAGACACCTAAATGTGGAAACCATGTTTTTAGCCTTATGGCTACTATGAACTTGTTTCCCAATTTTGCACGCATCACAAAAGTGTTGGTCATATTCCAACTTGGGTAAGTTTCTAACTAGCTCTTTTGAGGATAAGGATTGAATGAGTCTCCTATTGGCGTGACCTAGACGTCTATGCCAAAGGGAAGAGTTATCATCTAAGGTTGTTAGGCAAATTTTGTCTTTAGATGTTCTATCTATTTTCATGACGTACATGTTATTTTTCCTAACTCCTTTTGCTATGGTGATACCGTCTTTTAATATTTTACTACCATTTTCTTCAAATAGTACTTTATACTTTTTATCACATAGTTGGCTAATACTAAGTAGATTAAATCCTAGTCTATCAACATGGGCAACATTTTTAATAGTTAGAGAGTTATGAGCAATCGTATCTTTGCCAATGATTTTGCTTTTGAGATTGCTACCAAAAGTAACATTACCTCCGTCATACTCTTGGTATGTTGAGAAGAGGCTTTTGTTTCCCGTCATGTGTCTAACTCGAGAGTTATCTTCACTCCCCGAGTCTCTGATGAGTGTGTAAATACTCATCATTTTTGGGTCAATCTGAACTGCAAAACGTCTAAAAATGCTCAGAAATGCATCAAAATACTGAAAATATCCCAAAATTGCATTTTATATGTTTCAGATGCAAAATGTTTAAAATCAGATGAAAAATGAGCAAAGTTTGCATAATTGGCAGTTTCAGTCCCCCGACTTTCAAAAATGACAAAACTAGTCCCCGAGATTTTTAAAAATGGAAAAATATTATTTAAGGCCCTTGGATAACAATTTCAGAAGTTACATGTATGGTCCCTGGATTTCCAACTTTTGCACTTTTGGTCCTTGAATTATCAATTGGTTACACTCCTAATCCTAAATCCTAACCATTACCTAAACCCAAATCTGCCAAGCCCAAATCCCTCGGTCCAAATAACCCAACACCTTGGCCCAATACCAAATTCCAACCCACGGTTTGATAATAAAACCTAAACCCTCTTTCCCTTTTTCTGTTTTTACCCACTCATCCCAACAAAACCAGTACAAGGAGAAACCCAGGATACCACTAATCCCTTGGCGCCAAATCCTTCACCCACTCTCCCTGCAAACACCCTGACACACTCAACCCCAACCAATGGCTCAGATTGATGCTCAATTGTACCTAAATATTGGAGGGCTTGGATTGAGTTCAAGAGAAGCACAAGACAAAGAAAGAGAGAGAAGAAAGGAGAAGCTGAGGAGTATAAGTAGTCATGTGTAACTTTTGTGAAGGGAGTTAGTTAGTTTCAGTAGTGAGTAGTTAGTTTTCTCTTTTTATTTTAGTTTTTAATGTAATTTTTAGTTAGGTCTAGAATTTTTTCCAAGTTCTAGTCCTCAATTTATTTTCTGCAATTTACATTTAATGTATTGTCTTTAATTTAAGTTTTAATTTAAGCTCATTTTAATTATAAGTTTGAATTTTTTAGAAAGGTATCCTTGAATCTGTTTTTCCATTACCATTATCAAGGTTGTTTAAGTGTTGAGAGAAGTTTTTTTTTAAGCTCCTTTGAGATTTTGTAGGAGTGCAAAAAATTCTTGTTCTTGTCTAGTTTTAAGAGTCTCAACCCATTTTTTTAAAACCGCTTCACACTGTGAGTATTTGGAATAGAATTGATTGTGGGTCAAATTCGTGTTTTGACCCATGTTGGGTTTTAGTTTAGTCAAAGTAAGTGATGTTTAAGAGATTACATGCATTTTCAGTTTGCTAAATAGACTTGAGATAAGTTTTCAAAAAAAAATCAATCTTTGCTGTCAAAATAGCCTAACTGTCATACTTTAAGCTTGATTTTAGATAGGGTAGAACTAGATTTAGGACGTGATTTTGGTTCTACATTAAGTTAGATGATTGAATAGTATATTTCTTTGCTTAATGTGTATTTTGGAAGTCAGGTTGTAGCTTATTTATTAGCTGCAAAGTTGCCCCGTTATTCTCTTTTGGATGCTGTCACAGTTGCATAATAGCCCCAACAGCCCTTGGTTTTTGATTTTTCATTTCTTCATTTTTAGTCCTTATGATCTGAAAATTGGTATGATTGATCTTAGGTTGCTTGTCTAGTTGGTGGTATGTTTTTTAAAATTTTGTGATTTTGTTTTCACAGCGTTTCACAAGCTCAAAAACACCCCCTGGTGCCCTGTGCTGCTGAACCACAACAGCAGCTATTGGACCTGTTTTAGAGCTTCTTAGGCTTTCTTTTTGCTTATTTACCATTCCTAGGTGATAATTAGTATGTTAGATTAGTTTAATCACATTCAAGCTTTCATTGTGCTTATTGGTTGTCGTTGCTTATTTTCCACTTATATAGCTTAGGATTCTCTATAGTTAGCTCCTTTGCCAATTGATTTTCCCCCATCTTTTTACTAGTGTAATCAGTTTTGTTTAGCTTGTTTTAGATCTTCGTGATGTATTAGCTTGATCCATTTGCTTATCTAATGCTTTGTCTTGCTTATTTTTGCTGAATAGAAGCTAAATGGGTGTTTGGTTGTTTGCTTATTGAGCTCCCAAGTTTCAAAGGGTGTTTGTTTTGAAACTGTCCTAACAGCAGCTTTGTTCTCTTTTTTTTACTTCTCTTTTTGCATTTTAGTGGTTAATTATTGCTTATTAGAGTCCCTTTATAACTTGTTAGGTAAATTAGATTAGGATAGTTCAACTTTTTGTAGGCTTATTTTTGCTTGTTGTGTCCTTAGCTATCCAAACAGCCCTTAGGATGTTTTTGTGCTTTTGCTTCTGTTTTTTTTTGCTTTTTACAGCTCATTATCAAGCTTTTCATAAGTGTAGTTTTCTTTAAAAAGTGCTCCTTGACCACTCTGCTGTGTTGTTGAGCTGTTAACAGCTTTGTCATGTTCAAGTTTTTTTGAAAGATAAGCTTATTTTAGTTTCCATAAGAAAAGTTCAAAATAAAGAAATCCAAAAAAAAAAATAAATAATAAAAGACGCAAAAGGGGTACTGCAGGATTCGAACACAGGACCTGTGGGTTCCCTACCACGACCACAGCGCACACACTCCTTTCCATCTGTGCTACTCTTTCTTTTGTGTTCATTTCGTATCCTTTAATTCATTTAAATACATTTTAGGTTATTAGCATATTCCATTTGCTTAGCTTATTAGGAGCTTTTCCCCTTTAGCCTTTTTTGTGTCCACGTAATTTTATAAGATAGTTTTCAAAAAATAGAAAAAAAAAAATAATTTTTAGAATTTTGTAAAATCGTTTAGTATTTTTTTTTTTTTTTTTTTTTTTAATTTAATTAGTTTTAATCTTATTTAATTCGTAATAAATAAAATAAAACTCAAAAAAATATTCCGCTTTTTCCTAAAATTTTCTTTAGTCATGTAGAACGTAGGAAAATTGTTTTTACACTTGTAGGACTTTTATTTCGCAAATTTTACGTTTTATCTTGCGCTCCAACGTAATTTTCGTACATAACGTACGTTTTCATTTTAAGTCACGTTTTTAAGTAATTTAAGTTTAAGTTTTAGTTAAAATAGTTTATTTAAGTCATTTTGTTTTATAAAATCACAAAAACATCATTTTAATTATAGTGATAGCGTTTATTTAATAGATTTTATCTTTTTAATTTCCTCTCATTTGCATCTTAGCCTTTGTATTTGTTTGACATTTCTGTAGTTTTAATAATCAAATCATTCCCTTTATCGTTCAAATTTCTCGATCACTAGACGTTGATTGATCCATTGCATAGCTCGCTGGGACATAACGACCCGGGGAGACTTTATACTCCTCTGATCTTCATTGATTTCGTGCTTAAGCTGTTTTAAGTTTTCTCACGCTTGCGTGAGAGAACTTGACGGTTTTGCGCGCATCAAATTTTTGGCGCCGCTGCCGGGGAGCTGTGCTGATTATCTTACGTCTAGCAGATTAGTGATTTGGATATTCACTCTTTGTTCATACCATCCATCTGTATATGTTTATATTTTCTTATCCAAAAAACACAAAAATATTCTTCTCATTCCTCTTATTCGTTGATTCTATTTCTCTTACCCTCTTTTGCCGTTTAATTCTATTCTTCGTATCCTCTCAACCATTTGATTCTCCTCTTATCCCTCTATATGTTTAATTCTAATGGCGGACATGCGTACGATGTTAGAAATGCTCCAAGTACCCGCCGAGGGTTACGAAGATGCTATCGTTGTACCGGAGATTCCTTCCAAAAATTTCGAGATACAAACCGGTTTAATTCAACTAATTATGTCAAATCCATTCTATGGTTTCGAAAGGAACGATCCCTATGCTCACATCCGATGGTTTGATAGATTAATTTCAACCATAAAATATAGGGATGTTCCTCATGACACAATTAAGTTGATGCTATTCTCATTTTCTCTCAAGGGGGCAGCTCAGAATTGGCTCGAAAAAGAACCCCCTCGATCGATCACTGCTTGGGAAGATCTCGTTTCAAAATTTGTAAATCGTTTCTTTCCTTATTCTAAAACGATAAATCTTAAGAACGAAATTACGAATTTCCAACAGCGTTGTGATGAAAGTTTTGGTGAGGCATGGGAAAGATTCAAAGATCTCCTATGGAAATGCCCACATCATGGTTTCTCGGAATTACTCCAGATCGATATATTCTACAATGCTTTAACGCAAACCGATCAAGATTCACTTAATGCAGCCGCCGGTGGCAATATCTTGTATCGTACCCCAAGGGATATATTGACGATCATCGAGAACAAATCGAAAGTTCCGACTACGAGAAACAAACCGATTGAGATGGCTGAGCTTACCAATGATATTCGATGCATGAAGAAAAAATCAGAGCCCGTTGTTACCATTACCGAAAGATGTGATATTTGTGGTGGTCCCCATCCTTTTTACGATTGTCAAGCCACCGATGACGAGGTTTATAATGCTACATCAACCCAATATCACAAGACTTTCGTTTTCGATGATGATGAGGATTCCATTCAAATGAAAGAATATTATGCGAGTTTGTCGGCTACAACCAATCCTGTTTCTGAGCCTTTCATTTCCGACTCTTCCCCTTCACTCACACCGGTTGAGAGAAGTGACGTCGTTTTAGAAGAGTTCGATGATCATATTTCAACAAACATTGTTGAACCCGTTGACTCTCTCATAATGGGGGACGAGCCTCTTAGCACTATTCCAGAAATGGAATCGTCTAGTGTTGAGAGCCTTGTCCCAATCCCAAGTGAGTCCGAGGTTATCTCCGGTAATATGTGTGATAAGCCTCTTGATGATGATTCTTTCCCTCCTCTTGACATTCCAAATGATCATGTTGATATGTTCTCCGATTCTGACAACGATTGTACTTCGTTTGACGATTCTTTATCTTATGGAGACATTGATTATGTCGAGGACTTACCTTCTGAGCTAGTTAGCTTAGAGGATGCGAGAGATTCTGATGATCTGGAAATTGAGGACGAGATGCTTCGTGAAAAATTATTCAATATAAATCTCCTCGTTTCTAAGATCGAATCATTCTGTGCTAAGTCAGCTTCATCTCCTATCCCTGTTGTGGATAGTGACTTGGAAAAGCCCGAACCAATTCCTGACCTTAAGGCTTTTTCCAATGATTCTTTTCCGGAATTTGAAGTATTCCGCTTTGATGACGATTATACTAAAAAGGAGAGTAGTGGCAATCCCACTTTTCATCTTTCTCTTCCTGAGTATGATTCGTTTCTCTTTGATTTAGATCCTGAGGAGTTCTCCGGTGAACTCTCTCATATCATATCTCCTCCGGAGTATGATCATTTCTATTTTGATCTTGATCTTGACCGGGGGGGAGACATGCTCTATCATAAGAGTTTTCTCATTGAGGACACTACCTCGTCTCTTCCTCCCGAGGTTTTTGTTAAAAATTACCCTATGAGCTTAAATGATCAAATTCAAATTAAAGATGATGAAGAATGGATCCTTATTGTTATCAAAATCTTCATTCCATTCCTCACATATACTGTGATTTCTTCTCTTCTTCACTCCTTCGGGAATGAAGACACTATCTTTGACCCCGACATTTTCATTTATCATTTTTGAGCCGGTTCTATGTATATCTCATCGGTGTGGAACTTTCACGTGCTTCAAATGTTTGTCCAAACATCTTGAATGAAAGTCCGATGGAGACTGTTTCTTCCACTTTGCTTCCCCATGAACAATTAATTCGGGGTCGAGTCAAGCTAGCGACTCGGTAATCAAAAACAGTAGCTTAACATGGGTTTTCACCCATGTGTACCACCCTAGTGTGGGGGAGTGCCCCACATGTTATATAAAAAAAAAAAAAAAAAAAAAAAAAAAAAATCTTTATAAATAATGGCCGTAGTATTTCCCTTTTACGTTCTTTGTTTCGGCATAACCGCCGGTACTTTGAATATTGAGGGCAATATTCATTTCTAAGTGTGGGGGGGATTCTCACAAATTTTATCATATATATTTTATCATATATTATCCACCCAATCCCCCCGTTTTTGGCCAAAATTTTTTTTTTGGAGTAAGTGTTCTACACTCACTCATTTGGTTATCAGTCCGCTTTGTCTAATAGACAAAAGGATTGGCTAATCCAGGAGCAAACGGCTCTTGGTAAAGATATCTCAAATCCGTTGACGGCTTGCAATTTGCCCAAAATTGTATGGTATTCGACTCACCATATCCTAAAAAGTGAAGAGTTGGCTAGCCCGCAAGATTATGGCTTGTGGTAAAGGCAGTGGAAAAACCATAATTGGTAATCAGCTCACCAAAGATAATATTGATAATTTATCTAAGAGTTGGCTAGTCCAGAGCAAACGGCTTCTGGTAAAGACAAAATCAAATCCGTTGGAAGCTGGTGGTTTGCTCAAAATCACATGGTTATCGGTGTACCATGGTTCTTACTTGAACTGAAACATTTGGCTACTCCAGAAGTAATGGCTTTTGGTAAAGAGATTCAAATCCATTAAGTTTTTCTCAAAAGATTGCTAGGGACTAGCAATAGTTTAGTGTGGGGGATTGATGAGTGTGTAAATACTCATCATTTTTGGGTCAATCTGAACTGCAAAACGTCTAAAAATGCTCAGAAATGCATCAAAATACTGAAAATATCCCAAAATTGCATTTTATATGTTTCAGATGCAAAATGTTTAAAATCAGATGAAAAATGAGCAAAGTTTGCATAATTGGCAGTTTCAGTCCCCCGACTTTCAAAAATGACAAAACTAGTCCCCGAGATTTTTAAAAATGGAAAAATATTATTTAAGGCCCTTGGATAACAATTTCAGAAGTTACATGTATGGTCCCTGGATTTCCAACTTTTGCACTTTTGGTCCTTGAATTATCAATTGGTTACACTCCTAATCCTAAATCCTAACCATTACCTAAACCCAAATCTGCCAAGCCCAAATCCCTCGGTCCAAATAACCCAACACCTTGGCCCAATACCAAATTCCAACCCACGGTTTGATAATAAAACCTAAACCCTCTTTCCCTTTTTCTGTTTTTACCCACTCATCCCAACAAAACCAGTACAAGGAGAAACCCAGGATACCACTAATCCCTTGGCGCCAAATCCTTCACCCACTCTCCCTGCAAACACCCTGACACACTCAACCCCAACCAATGGCTCAGATTGATGCTCAATTGTACCTAAATATTGGAGGGCTTGGATTGAGTTCAAGAGAAGCACAAGACAAAGAAAGAGAGAGAAGAAAGGAGAAGCTGAGGAGTATAAGTAGTCATGTGTAACTTTTGTGAAGGGAGTTAGTTAGTTTCAGTAGTGAGTAGTTAGTTTTCTCTTTTTATTTTAGTTTTTAATGTAATTTTTAGTTAGGTCTAGAATTTTTTCCAAGTTCTAGTCCTCAATTTATTTTCTGCAATTTACATTTAATGTATTGTCTTTAATTTAAGTTTTAATTTAAGCTCATTTTAATTATAAGTTTGAATTTTTTAGAAAGGTATCCTTGAATCTGTTTTTCCATTACCATTATCAAGGTTGTTTAAGTGTTGAGAGAAGTTTTTTTTTAAGCTCCTTTGAGATTTTGTAGGAGTGCAAAAAATTCTTGTTCTTGTCTAGTTTTAAGAGTCTCAACCCATTTTTTTAAAACCGCTTCACACTGTGAGTATTTGGAATAGAATTGATTGTGGGTCAAATTCGTGTTTTGACCCATGTTGGGTTTTAGTTTAGTCAAAGTAAGTGATGTTTAAGAGATTACATGCATTTTCAGTTTGCTAAATAGACTTGAGATAAGTTTTCAAAAAAAAATCAATCTTTGCTGTCAAAATAGCCTAACTGTCATACTTTAAGCTTGATTTTAGATAGGGTAGAACTAGATTTAGGACGTGATTTTGGTTCTACATTAAGTTAGATGATTGAATAGTATATTTCTTTGCTTAATGTGTATTTTGGAAGTCAGGTTGTAGCTTATTTATTAGCTGCAAAGTTGCCCCGTTATTCTCTTTTGGATGCTGTCACAGTTGCATAATAGCCCCAACAGCCCTTGGTTTTTGATTTTTCATTTCTTCATTTTTAGTCCTTATGATCTGAAAATTGGTATGATTGATCTTAGGTTGCTTGTCTAGTTGGTGGTATGTTTTTTAAAATTTTGTGATTTTGTTTTCACAGCGTTTCACAAGCTCAAAAACACCCCCTGGTGCCCTGTGCTGCTGAACCACAACAGCAGCTATTGGACCTGTTTTAGAGCTTCTTAGGCTTTCTTTTTGCTTATTTACCATTCCTAGGTGATAATTAGTATGTTAGATTAGTTTAATCACATTCAAGCTTTCATTGTGCTTATTGGTTGTCGTTGCTTATTTTCCACTTATATAGCTTAGGATTCTCTATAGTTAGCTCCTTTGCCAATTGATTTTCCCCCATCTTTTTACTAGTGTAATCAGTTTTGTTTAGCTTGTTTTAGATCTTCGTGATGTATTAGCTTGATCCATTTGCTTATCTAATGCTTTGTCTTGCTTATTTTTGCTGAATAGAAGCTAAATGGGTGTTTGGTTGTTTGCTTATTGAGCTCCCAAGTTTCAAAGGGTGTTTGTTTTGAAACTGTCCTAACAGCAGCTTTGTTCTCTTTTTTTTACTTCTCTTTTTGCATTTTAGTGGTTAATTATTGCTTATTAGAGTCCCTTTATAACTTGTTAGGTAAATTAGATTAGGATAGTTCAACTTTTTGTAGGCTTATTTTTGCTTGTTGTGTCCTTAGCTATCCAAACAGCCCTTAGGATGTTTTTGTGCTTTTGCTTCTGTTTTTTTTTGCTTTTTACAGCTCATTATCAAGCTTTTCATAAGTGTAGTTTTCTTTAAAAAGTGCTCCTTGACCACTCTGCTGTGTTGTTGAGCTGTTAACAGCTTTGTCATGTTCAAGTTTTTTTGAAAGATAAGCTTATTTTAGTTTCCATAAGAAAAGTTCAAAATAAAGAAATCCAAAAAAAAAAATAAATAATAAAAGACGCAAAAGGGGTACTGCAGGATTCGAACACAGGACCTGTGGGTTCCCTACCACGACCACAGCGCACACACTCCTTTCCATCTGTGCTACTCTTTCTTTTGTGTTCATTTCGTATCCTTTAATTCATTTAAATACATTTTAGGTTATTAGCATATTCCATTTGCTTAGCTTATTAGGAGCTTTTCCCCTTTAGCCTTTTTTGTGTCCACGTAATTTTATAAGATAGTTTTCAAAAAATAGAAAAAAAAAAATAATTTTTAGAATTTTGTAAAATCGTTTAGTATTTTTTTTTTTTTTTTTTTTTTTTTTAATTTAATTAGTTTTAATCTTATTTAATTCGTAATAAATAAAATAAAACTCAAAAAAATATTCCGCTTTTTCCTAAAATTTTCTTTTGTCATGTAGAACGTAGGAAAATTGTTTTTACACTTGTAGGACTTTTATTTCGCAAATTTTACGTTTTATCTTGCGCTCCAGCGTAATTTTCGTACATAACGTACGTTTTCATTTTAAGTCACGTTTTTAAGTAATTTAAGTTTAAGTTTTAGTTAAAATAGTTTATTTAAGTCATTTTGTTTTATAAAATCACAAAAACATCATTTTAATTATAGTGATAGCGTTTATTTAATAGATTTTATCTTTTTAATTTCCTCTCATTTGCATCTTAGCCTTTGTATTTGTTTGACATTTCTGTAGTTTTAATAATCAAATCATTCCCTTTATCGTTCAAATTTCTCGATCACTAGACGTTGATTGATCCATTGCATAGCTCGCTGGGACATAACGACCCGGGGAGACTTTATACTCCTCTGATCTTCATTGATTTCGTGCTTAAGCTGTTTTAAGTTTTCTCACGCTTGCGTGAGAGAACTTGACGGTTTTGCGCGCATCAAATTTTTGGCGCCGCTGCCGGGGAGCTGTGCTGATTATCTTACGTCTAGCAGATTAGTGATTTGGATATTCACTCTTTGTTCATACCATCCATCTGTATATGTTTATATTTTCTTATCCAAAAAACACAAAAATATTCTTCTCATTCCTCTTATTCGTTGATTCTATTTCTCTTACCCTCTTTTGCCGTTTAATTCTATTCTTCGTATCCTCTCAACCATTTGATTCTCCTCTTATCCCTCTATATGTTTAATTCTAATGGCGGACATGCGTACGATGTTAGAAATGCTCCAAGTACCCGCCGAGGGTTACGAAGATGCTATCGTTGTACCGGAGATTCCTTCCAAAAATTTCGAGATACAAACCGGTTTAATTCAACTAATTATGTCAAATCCATTCTATGGTTTCGAAAGGAACGATCCCTATGCTCACATCCGATGGTTTGATAGATTAATTTCAACCATAAAATATAGGGATGTTCCTCATGACACAATTAAGTTGATGCTATTCTCATTTTCTCTCAAGGGGGCAGCTCAGAATTGGCTCGAAAAAGAACCCCCTCGATCGATCACTGCTTGGGAAGATCTCGTTTCAAAATTTGTAAATCGTTTCTTTCCTTATTCTAAAACGATAAATCTTAAGAACGAAATTACGAATTTCCAACAGCGTTGTGATGAAAGTTTTGGTGAGGCATGGGAAAGATTCAAAGATCTCCTATGGAAATGCCCACATCATGGTTTCTCGGAATTACTCCAGATCGATATATTCTACAATGCTTTAACGCAAACCGATCAAGATTCACTTAATGCAGCCGCCGGTGGCAATATCTTGTATCGTACCCCAAGGGATATATTGACGATCATCGAGAACAAATCGAAAGTTCCGACTACGAGAAACAAACCGATTGAGATGGCTGAGCTTACCAATGATATTCGATGCATGAAGAAAAAATCAGAGCCCGTTGTTACCATTACCGAAAGATGTGATATTTGTGGTGGTCCCCATCCTTTTTACGATTGTCAAGCCACCGATGACGAGGTTTATAATGCTACATCAACCCAATATCACAAGACTTTCGTTTTCGATGATGATGAGGATTCCATTCAAATGAAAGAATATTATGCGAGTTTGTCGGCTACAACCAATCCTGTTTCTGAGCCTTTCATTTCCGACTCTTCCCCTTCACTCACACCGGTTGAGAGAAGTGACGTCGTTTTAGAAGAGTTCGATGATCATATTTCAACAAACATTGTTGAACCCGTTGACTCTCTCATAATGGGGGACGAGCCTCTTAGCACTATTCCAGAAATGGAATCGTCTAGTGTTGAGAGCCTTGTCCCAATCCCAAGTGAGTCCGAGGTTATCTCCGGTAATATGTGTGATAAGCCTCTTGATGATGATTCTTTCCCTCCTCTTGACATTCCAAATGATCATGTTGATATGTTCTCCGATTCTGACAACGATTGTACTTCGTTTGACGATTCTTTATCTTATGGAGACATTGATTATGTCGAGGACTTACCTTCTGAGCTAGTTAGCTTAGAGGATGCGAGAGATTCTGATGATCTGGAAATTGAGGACGAGATGCTTCGTGAAAAATTATTCAATATAAATCTCCTCGTTTCTAAGATCGAATCATTCTGTGCTAAGTCAGCTTCATCTCCTATCCCTGTTGTGGATAGTGACTTGGAAAAGCCCGAACCAATTCCTGACCTTAAGGCTTTTTCCAATGATTCTTTTCCGGAATTTGAAGTATTCCGCTTTGATGACGATTATACTAAAAAGGAGAGTAGTGGCAATCCCACTTTTCATCTTTCTCTTCCTGAGTATGATTCGTTTCTCTTTGATCTAGATCCTGAGGAGTTCTCCGGTGAACTCTCTCATATCATATCTCCTCCGGAGTATGATCATTTCTATTTTGATCTTGATCTTGACCGGGGGGGAGACATGCTCTATCATAAGAGTTTTCTCATTGAGGACACTACCTCGTCTCTTCCTCCCGAGGTTTTTGTTAAAAATTACCCTATGAGCTTAAATGATCAAATTCAAATTAAAGATGATGAAGAATGGATCCTTATTGTTATCAAAATCTTCATTCCATTCCTCACATATACTGTGATTTCTTCTCTTCTTCACTCCTTCGGGAATGAAGACACTATCTTTGACCCCGGCATTTTCATTTATCATTTTTGAGCCGGTTCTATGTATATCTCATCGGTGTGGAACTTTCACGTGCTTCAAATGTTTGTCCAAACATCTTGAATGAAAGTCCGATGGAGACTGTTTCTTCCACTTTGCTTCCCCATGAACAATTAATTCGGGGTCGAGTCAAGCTAGCGACTCGGTAATCAAAAACAGTAGCTTAACATGGGTTTTCACCCATGTGTACCACCCTAGTGTGGGGGAGTGCCCCACATGTTATATAAAAAAAAAAAAAAAAAAAAAAAAAAAAAAAAATCTTTATAAATAATGGCCGTAGTATTTCCCTTTTACGTTCTTTGTTTCGGCATAACCGCCGGTACTTTGAATATTGAGGGCAATATTCATTTCTAAGTGTGGGGGGGATTCTCACAAATTTTATCATATATATTTTATCATATATTATCCACCCAATCCCCCCGTTTTTGGCCAAAATTTTTTTTTTGGAGTAAGTGTTCTACACTCACTCATTTGGTTATCAGTCCGCTTTGTCTAATAGACAAAAGGATTGGCTAATCCAGGAGCAAACGGCTCTTGGTAAAGATATCTCAAATCCGTTGACGGCTTGCAATTTGCCCAAAATTGTATGGTATTCGACTCACCATATCCTAAAAAGTGAAGAGTTGGCTAGCCCGCAAGATTATGGCTTGTGGTAAAGGCAGTGGAAAAACCTTGGTAATCAGCTCACCAAAGATAATATTGATAATTTATCTAAGAGTTGGCTAGTCCAGAGCAAACGGCTTCTGGTAAAGACAAAATCAAATCCGTTGGAAGCTGGTGGTTTGCTCAAAATCACATGGTTATCGGTGTACCATGGTTCTTACTTGAACTGAAACATTTGGCTACTCCAGAAGTAATGGCTTTTGGTAAAGAGATTCAAATCCATTAAGTTTTTCTCAAAAGATTGCTAGGGACTAGCAATAGTTTAGTGTGGGGGATTGATGAGTGTGTAAATACTCATCATTTTTGGGTCAATCTGAACTGCAAAACGTCTAAAAATGCTCAGAAATGCATCAAAATACTGAAAATATCCCAAAATTGCATTTTATATGTTTCAGATGCAAAATGTTTAAAATCAGATGAAAAATGAGCAAAGTTTGCATAATTGGCAGTTTCAGTCCCCCGACTTTCAAAAATGACAAAACTAGTCCCCGAGATTTTTAAAAATGGAAAAATATTATTTAAGGCCCTTGGATAACAATTTCAGAAGTTACATGTATGGTCCCTGGATTTCCAACTTTTGCACTTTTGGTCCTTGAATTATCAATTGGTTACACTCCTAATCCTAAATCCTAACCATTACCTAAACCCAAATCTGCCAAGCCCAAATCCCTCGGTCCAAATAACCCAACACCTTGGCCCAATACCAAATTCCAACCCACGGTTTGATAATAAAACCTAAACCCTCTTTCCCTTTTTCTGTTTTTACCCACTCATCCCAACAAAACCAGTACAAGGAGAAACCCAGGATACCACTAATCCCTTGGCGCCAAATCCTTCACCCACTCTCCCTGCAAACACCCTGACACACTCAACCCCAACCAATGGCTCAGATTGATGCTCAATTGTACCTAAATATTGGAGGGCTTGGATTGAGTTCAAGAGAAGCACAAGACAAAGAAAGAGAGAGAAGAAAGGAGAAGCTGAGGAGTATAAGTAGTCATGTGTAACTTTTGTGAAGGGAGTTAGTTAGTTTCAGTAGTGAGTAGTTAGTTTTCTCTTTTTATTTTAGTTTTTAATGTAATTTTTAGTTAGGTCTAGAATTTTTTCCAAGTTCTAGTCCTCAATTTATTTTCTGCAATTTACATTTAATGTATTGTCTTTAATTTAAGTTTTAATTTAAGCTCATTTTAATTATAAGTTTGAATTTTTTAGAAAGGTATCCTTGAATCTGTTTTTCCATTACCATTATCAAGGTTGTTTAAGTGTTGAGAGAAGTTTTTTTTTAAGCTCCTTTGAGATTTTGTAGGAGTGCAAAAAATTCTTGTTCTTGTCTAGTTTTAAGAGTCTCAACCCATTTTTTTAAAACCGCTTCACACTGTGAGTATTTGGAATAGAATTGATTGTGGGTCAAATTCGTGTTTTGACCCATGTTGGGTTTTAGTTTAGTCAAAGTAAGTGATGTTTAAGAGATTACATGCATTTTCAGTTTGCTAAATAGACTTGAGATAAGTTTTCAAAAAAAAATCAATCTTTGCTGTCAAAATAGCCTAACTGTCATACTTTAAGCTTGATTTTAGACAAGGTTGTAAAAATCGCTCGGCGGTACCGTGACGGTTGACCCCCGCCAAGCGCCATAGCCGCCATGGCGGCGCCTAGGCGGCGCCTAGGCGGTGACGCTAAATTACAAAGGAATTTATTAAAGAAATGAATATTAGCAAGATTAATTATAAAAACTAGCTTAAATTAGAACAAAATCAATAAAATCGGAGTTAATTGCCGTGAATTGGAAAAAAAAAAAAAACCCAGATCTGAAGGTGAACACCGTTGACCGGCGTTGACCGGCGTTGACCGGCGTTGACCGGCGTTGACCAAACCGCCGCTAAGGCCGATTTTGACCGCCAAGCTCCGATTTTGACCGATTTCTGACCGATTTTGACCGATTTTGACCAAAACGCCATGTTAGACCGATTTGGGAAAAATCGTGGCGGTGGACCACCGATATCCGCCTAGGCGCCGCCTAGGCGGCCGCCAAGGCCGATTTTTACAACACTGATTTTAGATAGGGTAGAACTAGATTTAGGACATGATTTTGGTTCTACATTAAGTTAGATGATTGAATAGTATATTTCTTTGCTTAATGTGTATTTTGGAAGTCAGGTTGTAGCTTATTTATTAGCTGCAAAGTTGCCCCGTTATTCTCTTTTGGATGCTGTCACAGTTGCATAATAGCCCCAACAGCCCTTGGTTTTTGATTTTTCATTTCTTCATTTTTAGTCCTTATGATCTGAAAATTGGTATGATTGATCTTAGGTTGCTTGTCTAGTTGGTGGTATGTTTTTTAAAATTTTGTGATTTTGTTTTCACAGCGTTTCACAAGCTCAAAAACACCCCCTGGTGCCCTGTGCTGCTGAACCACAACAGCAGCTATTGGACCTGTTTTAGAGCTTCTTAGGCTTTCTTTTTGCTTATTTACCATTCCTAGGTGATAATTAGTATGTTAGATTAGTTTAATCACATTCAAGCTTTCATTGTGCTTATTGGTTGTCGTTGCTTATTTTCCACTTATATAGCTTAGGATTCTCTATAGTTAGCTCCTTTGCCAATTGATTTTCCCCCATCTTTTTACTAGTGTAATCAGTTTTGTTTAGCTTGTTTTAGATCTTCGTGATGTATTAGCTTGATCCATTTGCTTATCTAATGCTTTGTCTTGCTTATTTTTGCTGAATAGAAGCTAAATGGGTGTTTGGTTGTTTGCTTATTGAGCTCCCAAGTTTCAAAGGGTGTTTGTTTTGAAACTGTCCTAACAGCAGCTTTGTTCTCTTTTTTTTACTTCTCTTTTTGCATTTTAGTGGTTAATTATTGCTTATTAGAGTCCCTTTATAACTTGTTAGGTAAATTAGATTAGGATAGTTCAACTTTTTGTAGGCTTATTTTTGCTTGTTGTGTCCTTAGCTATCCAAACAGCCCTTAGGATGTTTTTGTGCTTTTGCTTCTGTTTTTTTTTGCTTTTTACAGCTCATTATCAAGCTTTTCATAAGTGTAGTTTTCTTTAAAAAGTGCTCCTTGACCACTGTTAACAGCTTTGTCATGTTCAAGTTTTTTTGAAAGATAAGCTTATTTTAGTTTCCATAAGAAAAGTTCAAAATAAAGAAATCCAAAAAAAAAAATAAATAATAAAAGACGCAAAAGGGGTACTGCAGGATTCGAACACAGGACCTGTGGGTTCCCTACCACGACCACAGCGCACACACTCCTTTCCATCTGTGCTACTCTTTCTTTTGTGTTCATTTCGTATCCTTTAATTCATTTAAATACATTTTAGGTTATTAGCATATTCCATTTGCTTAGCTTATTAGGAGCTTTTCCCCTTTAGCCTTTTTTGTGTCCACGTAATTTTATAAGATAGTTTTCAAAAAATAGAAAAAAAAAAATAATTTTTAGAATTTTGTAAAATCGTTTAGTATTTTTTTTTTTTTTTTTTTTTTTTTAATTTAATTAGTTTTAATCTTATTTAATTCGTAATAAATAAAATAAAACTCAAAAAAATATTCCGCTTTTTCCTAAAATTTTCTTTTGTCATGTAGAACGTAGGAAAATTGTTTTTACACTTGTAGGACTTTTATTTCGCAAATTTTACGTTTTATCTTGCGCTCCAGCGTAATTTTCGTACATAACGTACGTTTTCATTTTAAGTCACGTTTTTAAGTAATTTAAGTTTAAGTTTTAGTTAAAATAGTTTATTTAAGTCATTTTGTTTTATAAAATCACAAAAACATCATTTTAATTATAGTGATAGCGTTTATTTAATAGATTTTATCTTTTTAATTTCCTCTCATTTGCATCTTAGCCTTTGTATTTGTTTGACATTTTTGTAGTTTTAATAATCAAATCATTCCCTTTATCGTTCAAATTTCTCGATCACTAGACGTTGATTGATCCATTGCATAGCTCGCTGGGACATAACGACCCGGGGAGACTTTATACTCCTCTGATCTTCATTGATTTCGTGCTTAAGCTGTTTTAAGTTTTCTCACGCTTGCGTGAGAGAACTTGACGGTTTTGCGCGCATCAGTCTCCAACTCGAGAGTTATCTTCACTAATCAACAAGCTCCTTTAACCGGCGGAGAAAACCTTTACAGTCGCTTACACAGTATTTCTGACACAAAGCTAGATGTCGAGTTCTTTTAGAAGGGTACAACCACTCCCGACACACTATGTATTTTGATTTTTGAGGACTAAAATACTAACCACTCACACTCAAAGGTTTAAGATGGTTTGGTACAACAATGATGTATGAACAATAATGATTCACACAACAACAAAACAAACAAGATTTCCAACTATTTGTTGAAGCTTGATTATGCCTTAATCTTCTTTGCTACAAAAGATGATCACTAAAATGAAATAAAATTGATTTAGATGTAATAGAATGAGAGAATGTATGTGTTTTATGCTAATGAGGGATGAAAAGACAACTTGGGTTGGCTTGTTTTTTATAAGCCAAGTGATCAGCAGATCACGGACTGGACGGAACCAAAAAAAGGGATCCGCCTTTTATAATTTTTGGTTCCGGCAGTCTGACAGTGGAGATCACAAAAAACCTTTCAAAGATCATCCAAATCTCTCCACGATTATGTAAGATATGATGAGTGAATATCTAAACAAAATATTCTATAGAATCTTGTAGGACCTTACTTTTATCAACCTTATCACAAACCCAACACTTATACCACTATACGCGTAGAAACATGTTAACCACAAACACAAACGAAGCTTAGAAATCAGATGAGAAAGATGGTGACTTGATGTTATATTCGTGTATGTGAAGAGAGAAAGATAGACACAATATGTTGTATATTCCAAAGGAAAAACACACACACACACTTTCAAGCACACCCCTCAAATGACCATTTGAGGGGTATTTATAGTTGGAATACATGATGCCCTAAAAGGCTTTCCATGGGCTTTCGTGGGCTTGGACATGGGTTGGATTGAATATAAGGCAAGCTTAACTAAACTAATACCCATTTAGCTTAGTCCAATCCACGAGCCCGTTGACTATTCTAGCACGATATCTAACACACGTTACAAAGTTCCTAAACGTGAATGACCATCACTTCTAATAAAACTATTAAGGCTAACAATCTCCCCCTAAGGGGTGGTCATTCAAATGATGCTCCACTTGATTATGTCTTTACTTTTCTCGAGCCTGAACTTTGTGTGTAGATATAGAATAGTATTGATTCATTGTTCCTTCATGCTTTGTGATCGGTTAATGTGGTTGTCTGCCGTTGTCAACTTCGTTGGTTAGGTGTCTCCACGTCTTTCTCCACCATGCTCACACTTCTATTTGACTTTGATCTACCACTGACGTAGTTCTCTAGTCTTTATACTTTGAGGATTCTTTGACATTGATGAAGAATCATCTTTAACTTTGTGTATCCTTTGATTTTGATGAGAACTTTCATGTGTTGTTGGTATGAGCATGTGGTGAATCTGCACGATCAATCCGCTCCGGAGCTTCCATAAGAAGAAAACATAAAAACAGGTTAGTAATAAGTGGATTCCGGCACTTACAAGTTTGAATTTTGAGGGTGTTAACAGCATAGTGTGAAAACACGTCTCTGATTCTCACAAAGGCCGTTCCTGAACTGGAGTCCCACAAGTGAGATAACGCGATGTACCGAAATACACCTACAGTTCAGATGAGTCGCTGATGTACACCGAAGCATCACCCCACGACTGTAGACCGTTTGAGACACACTAAGCGTAATCCACGGGGAGTTACCGAAGTGACTTGCTGTCAGGGCTGCTTGATGTTGACCCTGGTAGGAGTTTCCATTCAATCACTGAAGATCACAGAAGTGAAACTTCTCATAAATGTTCTGGCAGATTGCTAAGATCTGCGTAGGACTCTAGAATATATCACTTGTGCCCTTATTAATGAACAGCAAGCGATGTCATGTCAAGTGTTCCTATGAGATCTTTTGATGAATCTCGTGGCTTTAGACTCATATAGTGCATTTTGGTTTTCCTGAGCGGATACTAGGGAGAGGGTCTCCTTCTTCAATACCAGCTATCTCTAAGAGAAAGCCAATAGATTATGTAGGGATCCTAGTGAGAATGAAACAAATCCTTTTGAGAGGAATTGAGTGGCTAGAAGGTTTAGTGCAGTGCGTCACTGGGTCCATGACGTCTTTGTCTTCAATACCAGTGTCATCTAGTGACAACCAGTAGCAGATGAATTGAACCCGGTTTCTGCCCTAAGGTTGAGTATGGAGGGCTATTTCTTTTCACCCTTTTTCATTACTTTTCTTTTTAATTCTTCAACCCCTTCTTTCTCCTTTCTCACATTACTCCTTTATTTTTCAATCATACCTAAGGACTTCTAGTACTAACTATTGGTGGTGTCCTTGGGTAGATCCCTCCGGCTCTGGCGGATCATAGGACTGATTTTTTATCCTTAGTCACCTTATAACTCCATGACTGTCCTATTGTTGCCATAAAACCGTTTTTCTTGAAAATCTCTAAGAGTGTTTATGAAAGAACATGTTTGAAACACTCCGTGAGTATTATATTTTCAGAAACACTCCCCCTTCACATGTGCTTATAAGTTTTGACAGAAATCTGCACATAGAGGGTAGAGTTCGCACTTTTTGAATTGATCGACTTTAAATGAACAAGACCGATTCGAGACACGTTTACATCACTAGAGAACTAGCTTGAAATTATTATCCGTCCTGGTCAAGTCCATAGAAAGTTTCTCGAGATGGTACATTTACTGACTTTGATTCCCGTCAATTCATTGGTTTCAACTGAGTCGAGCTCATTATGAGAATCAAACAACGATCATTAAACTTTTTGATCACATTTTAATCACGTCTCCTCCCCCTCAAAAATAGCATATTCGTGATATTTTTGATATCAACGGATTAAACAACATTTTAGAATCTTTTGGGGAGTCAAACGAATTTGATTTAAGCATGAATTTGAAACATTTTAGTTTTATACTCCCCCTTTAATAAAGCATAATCAATTAAAGGGTTTTAGAGGGAGTTATCTTGAGCACAAAATATTTTGAAAGATTTTGAAAATCTATTTGAACAATCTTGAAAAGGTGCTCAAGATGATGATGATTTCTCACCATTTTTAAATGTAGTGCACTGAAGCGTACACTTGATTTTTCTTTAAAATTACGAGTTTTGATTTGAAATAATCAAAAGTCATCATTTTAGTCCGGGTTTCGTACTGATGTATACGAAAGCCATTTTATGAAGAAATTTTGAGAAACGACATGTTTTAGAAAACAATAAAAGAACTCTCGCTCAAGCATTTGTACATGCCCGTATCATTGTTGAATGACATTTCTAGAAACGTACAGAATATCGATTATACGAGAGACATGTCGTGAGAAGAATATTTTTGTATTTTTGATTTTCTATTGTTTTTGTATTTTTAAAATTTTTATATTTTTATATTTTGCTTTTGTTGGTTTTTCAAATTTTGTATTTTGTTTTTCAAAAATATTTACAGCGAAGCTTTTTGGAAATAATTTTCAAGAAGATTCGAGAAGACGTTCTAACTCCTCAGGGGTTAGGCTTCGCATTCCAATTCGTCGAACTAAATACTCAAACCTTTCTTTTGGAAGGGCTTTAGTTAATAGATCGGCGAGTTGGTAATCAGTCTTCACGAAGAATAATTCAACAGTACCATTTTCGACGTACTCTTTGATGAAGTGGTAGCGGACACGGATATGCTTAGTCTTTGAGTGATGAACATGATTGCATGATATGGCTATGGCACTTTTCGAGTCACAATACATAGGTATTTTATCGAAAGTAAAGCCATAATCTGTGAGTTGTGTTCTCATCCATAGAACTTGAGCACAACACGCAGATAGAGACACATACTCAGCTTCAGCGGTTGAAAGTACAGTGCAATCTTGTTTCTTTGAAGACCAGCTGACTAACTTTTCTACCAAAAATTGTGCTCCTCCGGATGTACTTTTTGCTGTAACTTGGTCACCTGCGTGGTCCGCATCTGAAAAGGCAATTAGATCAAATTCGGATTCCTTCGGATACCAAAGTCCCATGTGAATGGATGTCTTCAGGTACCGAAAGATCCGTTTAACCTCTTTGAGGTGCAGTTCGGTGGGCTTTGCCTGAAACCGTGCTAATAAGCAAACAGCAAAATGAATATCTGGTCGACTAGCAGTAAGATACATGAGAGAACCAATCATGCTCCGATATTTCTTCGGATCAATAGGTTTCCCAAACAAATCGGCTCTAATTTTTGGTGAAGTTACCATTGGTGTTCCGACCGAATCACAATTATGCATACCATGATTTTTCAAAATCTCAGTTGTGTATTTAGCTTGATTTATAAAAATTCCACGAGGGGACTGATGTATTTGTAAACCAAGAAAGAATTTTAGTTCCCCCATCATGGACATTTCAAATTTGCTTTTCATGAGATTTTCAAAATGTTTTGAAAGATTCGGATTAGTGGACCCAAAAATGATGTCGTCCACGTAAATCTGAACAATCAAAATGTCGTTTTTGCATTTTTGTGTAAACAAGGTAGGATCAACTGTTCCTTTGGTGAAATTGTTTTGGATAAGGAACGAGGACAGTTCGTCATACCACGCTCTCGGAGCTTGCTTTAAACCATAGATTGCCTTTTTGAGTTTGTAGACGTAGTCTGGATGTTCCAAGTCGATGAAGCCTTCTGGCTGACTCACGTACACTTCTTCTTTCAGAGTTCCATTCAAGAACGCGGTCTTAATGTCCATCTGATAAACCGTGATGTTTTTGTGAGCTGCATAGGCTAAGAATATCCTGACTGCTTCAAGTCTAGCTACCGGCACGAATGACTCTTCAAAGTCTATCCCTTCCTCTTGTCTGTATCCTTTGGCCACAAGACGAGCTTTGTTGCGAATGACAGTCATTTCTTCATCCCTTTTGTTCTTCCATAACCATTTGAGATCAATGACGCGAACGTCAATGGGTCGTGGAACCATTTCCCAAGAGTCATGTAGACGGTATTGGAGAAGTTCCTCCTGCATCGCTTCTATCCATGCGGGTTCTGCCATTGCCTCTTGAATGTTCTTTGGCTCTATATTGCTAATTGAGCAAAGGTAAATGCATAAGTCGCAATCGGTGGCAAGTTGGCGTCTCGTCTGAATTGGCCTTGAAGGTTCACCAATAACTTGTTCCATTGGGTGGTCTTTTGTCCACTTCAGAGTAGAAGGATACCGTTGGTTATACGTATGCGAGTTAGATGGTTCTCGTAAGTTTGAGGATGATTCAGCTGATTCCGTAGCAAACGGGTTTTCAAATAAGTCTTCATCTAACGTTGCATTGTTCTGGTTTTGGTTTTGCTCATCAACTGCTGGTAGAACGGGTGCAATAGGTGTAGTAGATGTAGATGATGTTGATGGAGTTGGTGCATTGATTTCGACCGTTGTAGATGCATCTTCTGTTGGTGGTGGAGGATGATTTAGAGCGGGTGCAGCGGAATGATTGTTTGATGCATTTGTCGAAGTTCCACCATAGTATTCATCAAACATTAACTCGAAGAAATTCTCCCATTCTTGTTCTTTAGGATTGTCAAACGAAGTTGATTGAGCTCTTTGAGGTACGAGTCCTGAACTGATGTGTCCAGAAGTCTGCTGGTTTAGTGCGGGTTCTAGAGCGAGTCTCTTAGAAGCCATATGTGAAAGTTCATCAAACTTCACATTCATTGTCTCCATGATCCTCCTAGTTCTTCTGTTATACACCCTGAATGCCCTCGAGTTATCTGAATATCCAATGAAGATTCCAATATCACCTTTTGCTTTCAGTTTTCCAAGATCTTCTCTGTCATTCGTTGGATAGCACAAAGCGCCAAACACGTGAAAGTAAGAGATATCAGGTTTTCTGTTGTTCACAAGCTCATATGGGGTTTTATTGAATCTTGGATGGATTAGAGATCGGTTCTGAGTGAAACAAGCAGTGGCAACAGCATCAACCCATAGAAATAACGGTGCACTAGAATAGATTAGCATTGTGCGAGCAGCTTCCACAAGAGTTCTATTTCTTCTTTCAACTACCTCATTCTGCTGTGGAGTTCTAACAACTGATGTCTGATGTGTAATTCCAACATCTTCAAAATAAGTTCTTAACTCCTGATTAGTGAATTCTGTGCCGTTGTCTGTTCTTACAACTCTTACTGGAGCTTGAAGAAGTACTTGAATACGTTTCAGGAAGGTGATGATGATGCCTGGTGCTTCGTCTTTTGATCTCAGAAACTTAACCCATGTATATCTTGAATAATCATTGACGATAACAAGAATATACTTTTTCCCGTTAATGCTTTCAGCTCTCATTGGGCTACATAAGTCCATGTGCAACATATGCAACTTTGCTTCCGAACTAGGTACGGATTTGGGTTTATATGATGCTCTTTTGCTTTTTCCTTGTTCGCATGATGGACATAAGTGATCCTTGGTGTATTTGAACTTTGGAAGTCCATTGACGATGTTGTCTTTGACAAGATTGTTGATGGTGTCAAAATTGAGATGGGATAACCTTCTATGCCACAACCAGGACTGTGTTCCAGATGCTCGTGTCATAAGACATATTGGTGATGAAGAGGCCATTTTTCGGTTCCCAGCCTGCTATTATAATAGCTGCTACTGATATGCGTGCTACTGTAATTGTAGCAGAGAGCGTCCAGCCTCATATTGCTTACTACAATTCCAATACGCGTGGTGACACACAAAGACGGACTTGCCAAGGTTTGTGCAATTCCTATTTTGCATGCGTCTTTTGTATTTTCTATGCGCTATTACCATTGGAATAAAAGTTGCAACGGTTATTATTTACAATAGGTTATTTCTTGTCGTTTCTTTTTAGTTTGGCCAATGGCAACAATATCTTTTCAATTGCATCTTCGAAATGATTTGGTCTCGCTTTTTGTCACTTGCAGGTGCGTACCAAACCAAGTTACATGTGTTGTTTTACTTGCATCAATGCATCAGCTCCTGATACTTACACTCATACAACTACTAATGGATATCTAGGAATAAGAGAGTTTATATATTCGGTTGGAGTCTATTATGGATTACGCCTTTTCCATATTCATATAACCATTTTAGCGCTACACTTGCATAGATTTTTGAATATTCGTGTGCTATTAAGATATAAGTATCAAACTTAGTAAATGGTGTTTCTGTCATTCCCATTTTTTTTTTCTTTTTTAATATTTCTTGGTCCAATGGGTCGACTCTATTGAGAGCCTATGATTCTAGGATTTACAGACATTTGGTTTTCCGAGGATTCGAGATACGTATATATCATGTAAATCATAAGCTATGTTTCATTCATTCAGTGTTTTTATGTTGTTTGCAGTTGACATGATTAAACAAAAGCAAAGTTGAATGAACCGATATATGCTCATTAATTCTTTTTCTTGCAGGTGACGTGATACAGATTATGCGGCCAATGTTGATGCAGGCCTTGAAGAGGTAGTTTCTTATCTTTGAAAAACCTTCAAGTTTAAGTTTTGTGTGTATTTTCAAGTTTTGAGCTGGAATCTATTTTGTAACTTAACAAACAACGTTTATAATTTTGGAAATGTAGTGAACGTAATGTGACATAAATTGGTGCAGCTTCAGGTATCTTGAGTTATATAGGTAATTTTTTGCTTTGTATGTATTGCAGTTACTCATCCGAAATGTGGCACAGAACTTTCAGTGGATCAGTGAGGCTTCTTCTGATACCGACCAAGAAGAGTTAGCTTCGGTAACATATCGATATATCAGAAAATGCGTAGGCTGGTAAGTGCTCTTTATTACTGAGGACAAAGTTACCGAATCAATGATTTGGTGATTGGTAGGCTTGCTTCCTGTTTTTTGCACACACTGACGACGATAATTTATCCAGCTTTCAAGGGTACAAAGGTTATGGGCATTGTTGTCAATTCTTGCCGTCAAGTCTCATTGCGATATAGTAACTCTAGCTTCCGCGGCTGGTAAACTGTTCTTTTTTTTAATAAAATTTTGGCCTTTCGAAGGCCGTGTATAAATTTAGGACCTGAACGGGGAGCTTCTGATCTGGCTTATGCATTTAAAATCTGTGATTTATAGGTTTCTGTGGAGCTGCAGCTTTAAAGTCAAAGGCACTAAACGTTTTATGGAACGTAACAGCTGCTATACCAATGTAATTGACTTGGATGGAACAATCTTATTTGTCCTCATCTGGAGTATTTAAAGGGTCTCTTAGAGGAGGAAATTTGTTGGCCAGGTAACAAGTCAAAAAACGAACATTTCCTTTTGGCGGAATGCAGACATCTTAGCCGCTATTTGTAAAGCAATCAAATATCAGGTATAAATATCTTTGACTATGCAAATGAACGCATTCAAAGACAAGATGTACAGTTCTGGCAGATGATATTCAGCGTGTATTAGGAGACGCAGGTTTTGCTAAAAGTAATTTGTAGAACAATGTTTACTTTATGATAGTTTTTTTATAAATGAACGTATTCATATCGCTTTGCAACATTGATTGAATCATGCAGCTATAGGGCATTTGCACCAGGTGACAAACACCTAAGACACTATAAAGCCCAAAAAGAATACAAGTAAAACTACGAAGCTGAGAAAAAACATTTATGTTAACACATTACCAAGCACAGGAAGCTAATTGAGCTCGCACTATACATCGCACACTAAACACACTGTAAAAAAATCGTTACCCATTTATGTGCATGACGAACGTCCCGCCGCAACGCGGCGACGCGAAGCCATCCTTGTTACATAAATTTAATAGAAAAAGAACTGCTATTGGGCTAAGCCCGTGCAAACTAAACCGGGCAAATAAATACATGTAACCCATTAACATCTACTTGCTTAAGATATGAATTTTTGTACAAGATGTTCATGGCCGATAAATATTGTTGACACTGTTTTCAAATATTCAAATTTATATTTTTCAGAGTATATAAAAGCTTATGCAAAACAAGTATTCGTCTACCGGAAATATATGTCGCTCATAGAAATATCACTTGCTACAGATGGTTGTGAAGATCTTGATCACAAAAGTCGAAACAAAACAACATAACAATATGGCTGAACGTCCCTCTAAAACTTAGTAGCCTCAAACATCGAACAAAAAACATATTACAAAAATACCCGCCGCAACGCGGCAGCCGCGAACACCTTGTTTATCAAAAAAATTGGCCTAAATGCCAAGTGTTAACTAGCTAAAAGAAATCAGATACTATAAGTAGGCCCAAACAAATATAAAATTTAAGGCCCATCAAAACCCAACTTTGTCTAATATTAGGTCTTCTTCTTTAGGTCGTCTTCTTTCTATATTCTTCCTTCAGCCACTGAGCCACCTGCAAAACACACCGAAATAATGAATGTGAAAGAATACAAAAGTTGTACCAGGTCTCATAAACTTGGTAGAAAATAGATAACAGTATAACTTCTTGATTGAAGTTGTTGTATTGCTCTATGTTTAGTGCTTGTATTCATATTTTTGCCGTTTTAAGTCATGTCTTAAAAACGCTAAGACTTCGTCATAGCTCCTAAGGCGTGAGGCTTGACCATGCCGTCAGGCCACGCCTCATGCTATCTAAAACCTTGAATATTATGCTTAATTTTTAAAAGAATAATCTACTTAAAGCATAAGATTTATTTGATAGACAAAACTTAACCTACAAATCAAATGATATTTCATTTACCTTATAGAAAGTAATATCTTTTTATTATCTTACTTTCCATCTTCATCTACAGCTCACTTTACAGTTTTGTCAAATACTTAAGAATACTTTTACAATTTCGTTGTTGAGGTTTGAAATTATGCATTAATCTCATTGCATTGTTTAATAATATATCAATTTGTCAATGTTAAATTTACTAATGTTTATTTAACAACCCGTGTATTACACGGGTCTTAAACTAGTAATAATAATAAATTGCTTCGGCGTGAACTAGTGGCCACGACGCCAAGACCTACCAACCCAGTCTTGATATGGTGTCTCGCGTCATAGGGTGGCGCCGAGAGTGATGGCTCAAGCCAACAGCCTTTGTACCCGGTGCTCTTATAACTTAAGCTATTTAACTACAGTGAGCACCTTGGTCGTAAACCATTATAAAAATAGCTTAGTGATGAGTCACCGATAACTAATAAAAAAAAAATCTATATTTCAAACTTATCAATTAAACATTTGATGATAACCAAAAAATATTAATAAAAACAATACATAAAATCTTAGTTAAAACTTATTACTTACACTATAACCATAAGAAAGTAAAAAAAAACAAGTCACAAGAATAAACCGAGTTCAATCACATATTAATGCTGAATTCTCAAGTTTTGTGAGTATAAAAAAGAAAAAAAGAAAATAGGAAGTAAACATCTTTATCTCAATTTTAGAAGTGAACATTTTACTTCAAAATCAAATAAATCACTATTACTTTTAGTATTCTTCATTTTCTTTTTTCTCTTTAACATTGTGTTCTCGAGTTAATTCTATAAAGGAAGAGTTTGGAGAAAAAAGAAAAGAAAAGAATCAAATACTTTTATCTTTTTTCCTCTTCTTCCCGAAACTGAGAAGAAGATTTTAGAGTAAAAAAGCTCAAATTTTCTTTTCACTTCTTCCATATTTTTTCCTTTAAAAAAAAAAAAAAAAAACCTCATTTTTTTCAATTTTTTCTTTTCTTAAAATACTCGACAATACATTCTAAAAGCAGTGATGGTTTTGCAAGCTGAGTTATAGTCAAGGGACTATCCACACAAGAAAAACAAACACATTCTTCTACTTGATCATCACCATTTAGGGTTTAACAACCCAAAACCCTAGCAACCACCAGCCAGCCACCATGAACTACCGTTTCCAAAACCTCCTAGGAGCCGCATACAGAGGCGGCAACACAGTCATCACCTCCAACACAACTCTCATCTCACCCATCTCCAACCGCATCTCCTTAACCAACCTCCTCAAATCCCATTCCCAAACACTCCCTTTCCAATCCTCCAGCAACATCTCCCGCATCGCAGTCTCACCCTGCGGCACTTTCCTCTTAACAGTCGACAACAACAACCGGGCCCACTTTGTCAACTTGCCACGTAGGATTGTCTTACATCGTATCACCTTCAAGGGTACTGTTAAGGTTGTTAAGTTTAGCCCTGATGGGAGGTTTATTGCTGTTGGGTTGGGGAAACTAGTTCAGATATGGAGGTCTCCGGGTTTTGAGAAGCAGTTTTTGGCTTTTGAGCTGGTGAGGACTTTCGCGGGGTGTAACGGGGATGTTACATGTGTTTATTGGTGTCCTGAGAGTAGGTATTTGTTGGTTGGGAGTAAGGATTTGACTGTGAGGTTGTTTTCGATGCGTAAAATGGAGAAAAAGGATAGGCCGTTTATGTTTCTAGGACATAGAGATGTGATCGTGGGAGCGTTTTTCGGGGTTGATAAGAGTACTAACAAGGTTAATCATGTTTATACTTTGTCGCGTGATGGGGCGGTTTTTGGGTGGAGTTTTAGTAAAAACGAGGAGCCGGAGTCGCCGGGTACTCCGGAACGGAGTATGGAGGTTGATGGAAATAGTAACGTGAAGAAACGGAAGACGTTGGATGAAGGGAGTGAAGGAAGTGCGGGTTTGTTGGATGATGTGAAATGGGAGTTGGTTAAGAAGGATTTTTTTATGCAGGCACCGGCTAAGTTGACGGCGTGTGACTATCATAAGGGTATGGAGTTACTAGTGGTGGGGTTTTCAAACGGGGTGTTTGGGTTGTATCAGATGCCGGATTTTGTTTGTATACATTTGTTGTCGATATCTAGGGAGAAGATAACGACTGCGACGTTTAATGAGCTTGGGAATTGGTTGACGCTTGGGTGTGCCAAGCTTGGGCAGTTGCTAGTTTGGGAGTGGAAATCGGAGAGTTATATATTGAAGCAACAAGGGCATTATTTTGATGTTAATACTATTGCTTATTCACCGGATTCACAGCTTTTGGCTACCGGTGCGGATGATAATAAAATCAAAGTAAGTTGGTCTTCTGATATACTGTTTATTACTATAGGAATTTATTATGTCGTTGGAAAATTACTGGGTATTTGAGTGCCGTATACAACAAAGTGTATTGTGTTTTAGAAACTAGCTCAAAACCCGTGTTCAACACGGGTAGCAAAAGGAAACGGTTTACGTTAATAAAAACTATCCCATGAGAATAAAAATATCTAATTTATAATGGCGTTTGGTTCGTTGTAATTTGGTATAATAGATGAGTTTACTATACGCGTCGTTATGACATGGTCGAATGGTAAAAGAATTCAACAACCAAAGGGATTTCGCTTCCATGATCCCTTTATACTTGATATAATCCAACAATGATCTTCTGTTTTTTTTTTTCTAACAAACAGAATCTAATTTGAAGGACTCCAATATCGATCTCAACATAATTTCCAAACAAAGGAATCACTAAATTGATACATATAAAAATGATATTCAGTAACTGCATCTTGTTATTGGGTTTTATGTGAATATATTTGTGACAGCAATCTAAAAGACTCTTTCACGCGTCGCAAAAAGCTTCCAAAAATGGTTGCCCCAGAATCTTCCAACAGCTACGCATTTTGCCCTGAATAATGATTCATACAAAGTTAGGCATGCCAAATTGCATTTAAGTGTTTAAAGTCATATGTAATAACCTGCTGTAACCTGTAGAACATGTAGAACCTTATCATTTGCTTCATGGCCTATCAAACAATCTTATTGCTTGGAGCAATAACAATAAATAAAGCAAATCAACCTAATGACCTTTTGCATCCTTTACAAAAAATTTACTACTAATAAGTAAGTAAACGCACTTACATGCATACATATTGTAAAATTAACACAGATGATTAATATGCATACAAAAAAGAATAATGTAATGTTTCTCAAGTCAATGGCTAAAAAGCCTTTTATCTCCAATAGCAAAGAACTTAGTAAACTAACAAAAGCTAGTAGCAAAGGAAGTATGAAAAGCAACCACTTAATACATAACAAACAACTAATAATTAATAACCTATGACCAACAACCAAAAGGGATAAGGGGGCGTATTGGTAAGCTGATGCATTTTTAAGAAAATCCAATATGAATAAGCATATGCCAATAGCTTATTATTCCTCAAATAATCAACCAAACACCTTGAGAAAGGTCAATAGCTTTTCGAAAACAGTATCAAATAAGTTATTAAGTTCGTCAAATAAGCTTACGCAAACACTAAAGAGTTACCTAAGTAGAAAAAGACAGGTTACCTATAGTGAGAATATATAAAAAGAGTGAGAGTATATAAAAACCGGAATTGTGCATTAATAATGTTATTGGAAAAAAGAAAGTTCGCATCACGCCAAAATTTAAACATATGATTGACCTAATACATGAGAAAGTTCCATAGGCAAGACAACAATGCTAGTACTATCAAGTATCAATAACAATTGCATGTAATTAATAAAATAGAATATGAGAATATGACCCATATTGAGTCAAAGCCCTGGCATTATGGTTTCCAAAACGCAAGTTACTATTATCTTGCAATTGTGTAAACAGCTACATGAAACTCGAATGAACAAAGCACATACCTCTTAAAAAGGTATGTATGACTTGAAGCAAGTAAAACATCTATATGATTGAGTAGTAAAAGGATTATGGCCAAAGTTGCACCTTTAATAGATGCCTAATTTAACAACATTTACAGCCATTAAACTTGAAAGGACAAAGCTACAGAACCCCTTCATAACCTGAAAAGTAAAACAAAATAAATCTTAAATTAAGAGGATCGGAAACAACCACGATTTTGATCATAACGATCATTGTTGACAAAATCAGCACTTAACTATGATGATCAACAAATATATATACCGTAAACAAAACCAACTCCTTATAACAAAGTTGAAATGGAATGATGAACACTCTTGCTTGTAACCATTTATATAGATTTAGGCACCTAGTTTAGTATATTTACAAAACTAACAAACCTTTACAAATAAACCGTAAACCAGTAATCTTGTCTGGGAACCTGCAAAACACATAAACTTTAGCCGATCTTAGACATAACTTTGAGGTTTAAACAACCATAAGAGACCAGAGAGCATTAAGCTCCATATCAAAATTAAGCTTAAAAAAACATATCAAGTAAGACAGAACAAAATTGAAATCTTACATTTTAAAAATAAGTAAATTGATCAAAGTTATTCCCTCTCGAAGGTTGCACCCTGCATAAAAAAAATAAAACACTTGAGAAAAACCTCTACATAGTTTGTCTTATCGAAACAATTTTGATCTAAACCTAACCCACTACAAAACTAAGATATGTATTAAAAGGGAAGAAGAAAAGATACCAGCTTGCTTGAAAGATCGACCGGAGAAAAAAACATACTGACATAGCCTTGATTGTATTTGTCTTTCGAAAATTTTAGTTCAGTTTGAAATTATAAAGGAATGAAGAAGATGAAGATTAATCTTATCAATGAAAATGATATAGAAGCACGTAGTATAAATTTGAATTTGAATTCTTAAATGAAGAGAAAGTGAGAAACCACAAAAAGTGCCTGCAATTTTTTTTGCTTTCCAACAAATATGTCCCTGGTGTGTATTTTGATGAGGGAATACTCGTACATAAATTTTTATCTAAAAAGATTTTTTAATGAAATTATGACATAAGCAATTTAAAATCAAACACACTAATTGAATGACACCTAAGCCAAATTGCAAATTCATGATGTCATCCAAAAAAGATGGTCTGTAGGGAATTCATTATCACTAAAGGCCTATCAACAATGATTAACAGTGATAACAGCTCAATTACACGCATACAGTTCGAGAATTTCATGAGTTTCTCATTCTATAACCTTGAAGCTACGGATAACTGCATATATTCATAAAGGGCATGCAAAAAGAAAATGAAGAAGAGTTTACGATCATCAACACTTCTTTTATCATTTCTTAAACTTGTTAGGATATGAACTATCAAAGTTACAAATATTAAGGTTCTGCAATACACAAACCTCGTAGAATCAATTACATGAATGGAAAGTAACCCAGCGCCATTTCTTCATTCTTATAGTTGAAAGCTTGAATCAAGCAAAGCTCGACTGATGAGCTGCAAAAATAACAAATATAAGCAACTAAAACCGATTTGCAAAATCCATACCGAAATCATCAATAACCAACATGTTTACCATTAAGAAGATGGAATAAAAATCACAAATGTTCACTGAAAATTTTCTTTTTAAGGAAATGGTAACCCCATATGTTCAAGTTACATGCTCTCCAAAAACAGCACAAGAATTGATATGTACTTGTAGATGACGACTATTTTCTTAGAGTAGCTATAGAAAATACTGGTTTAAATTCCAGTAAACAACATTGATAGTGTTTCATCTCTAACATTTAGCTAAGGGTCATAAAGTATAATAGAAACATTTATCTGAATATGAAACAACCTTTTACGAAGGTATACAGTCACACATATACATTGTGGACATAAACACGCACTTGTAACCATTTTACCATCTTTACTATCAATAAAATATTCAAAAGAGCTCTCAAAGATTATCTAGTTGATTCAACATCCACTTGTAATCAAGAAAACCTAAAAGGTAGCATATTGTAGCGAAGAACAATGTTTTGCATTAAGTCGCGAAACATATAGGACAAAATTTATTAATTTTGTGATCAATCAGGAAACTATTTAGCTAATAAGCTCAAATGTGTTAACATCTCTTTAAATGAGGTTAACTAAATAATGTCAGTCTTGTGCTTAGTAAAACAATGATAAATTCAATGATTTACAACATCATTCAAAATCGCAGAAGAAACATATCAATTGATGAAAAAGTTAAAAAAAAATAGCAAAAGAAACAAACCTGTCGCTACCAAAATCTGCTATCTATATTTAGTTCCTACATAAAGCTTCACAAATTGATCAATGAACTAAAAAATCAAAACCCAAATTAAAAATTAAAATTTTAATTGTGTCTCCAGGTGCCACTAATCACACATCTAATTCCATACTTTAATCAAAGAAACTAAAGAAGAAACATAACACCCCAATTGATGTAGAAAAGCAATTCTAGAATGGCTTTATGTACATGAAACATTTCATCAAGCACTTAGTGGGCACTTAGAAACAATAAAAACTAACAAGAACTCACGTGGGAATTATTGATACCTTCTCTAACGTTTAAAAACCTTCAACAACTAAAATCAAGATGTAATAATCTGGAGTCGAAAAGCATCCACAGGATCTTCATCTGCTATGTTAAATAAAAAGAAAACGAAATCTGAGATGATGCAAAGGTTCATCATCAAGAACAAAAATTAAATGAATAATAGTAATTGAATTAACCTGTAACTTTTAATGAAACTGAAGATTTAGATTTGCTGCAAAGATTAAGGAGATGAGAGATTTAAATTTTAAATTCTTGTTTAAAGAGCCTATCTTTTTTAAAAGGCTGATGCAAGGACACTGCAAGCTGCAAATCGCCTTTTGAGGAGGGCAAAGTATTAAAAGAATACCGTATTTTTTTATTCATAATTAAAAACAAAATCAATTAAATATTACTACATCAGCAAAATTACAATGAATAGCTCATTGATTGACACGTATGCAAAATGACATCAGCCAAAACTCCTCTTTAATAGGATGTATAGATTTGTACAAACTAAACGCGGTATTCTTTAATCACCAAAACCTCGCCAAAACATGATTGTTGTCGTTCTGTAATTTTTTCCAAATTATTTTTAAAAATTTGCAAAAGTATGCTGAAAGTATGGGGAAAAAACAAGTTTTAGCGTTTTTTGGGTGCTTTTTAGAACGTTGGAAGCCACAAAATTTGTATGAATTTCTAACAAAAGTAGCATAATTTGTTATATAGCAGCTTTCTCGTACAATTTCAATAGAATACATATTTCAGATCTAATTATATGATGGTTCTACTTGTTTACTAGTACTAATAGTGTTTGCGTGTTTTAGGTTTGGACAGTATCATCAGGTTTCTGTTTCGTGACGTTTTCTGAGCATACAAACGCGGTTACTGCACTTCATTTCATGGCTAATAACCACTGTTTACTGAGTGCATCATTAGATGGTACTGTTCGTGCATGGGATTTGTTCCGTTATCGTAATTTTAGGACGTTCACTACCCCTTCGTCCAGGCAGTTTGTTTCGTTAGCGTCAGATCAAAGTGGGGAAGTGATTTGTGCTGGAACACTTGATTCATTTGAGGTACTGGATTACGAATGTGCCTTTTACACTAGTTTGACTTGTTTTGTCTAGAAAATTGACACAGCATGTTCCGTTGTCTACAGATCTTTGTTTGGTCAATGAAAACGGGGCGATTGTTGGATGTTCTTAGTGGTCATGAAGGTCCAGTTCATGGATTGATGTTTTCTCCTACATCCGTAAGTAGTTTCCAGAAGTTTTTATACGTTCCCTTTTCTATGTCTACATGTTTGGTTCAAGAGTGATTATTTAGTATCGTAAAATTTGATGCCTATAGTCAACTATAAAAATAACAGATCTTATTAGAGTGTTTGCATATGCTTAGGCTGTTCGAAGTTGTAGTACTTAGATGATAAGATGTTTGACTGTTTGGCAAATTCTGTCCAAGTAATACTCTGTAAATAATTAAGTAAAACGGCGAAAAAACAGTTTTTTGCAATGAAAGTAAAGTTGTAAAAGGCTCTCAGATATAATTAGGTAACGGGTATGTATGTACTTATCATACTCTTACTAGATAATAAAATGGAATAAAGAAGCTTTTGCTGATTCGAATAAACTGACCAAAAATGGCATCTTTGTGAAATGAGAGAATCGGCTCGTAAGTTAGGTTGGTAATTAGGTAATTTTTTATACCCTTAAATTATCCTTTTTGTTGCAGCCGCTAGTATGCAACCCATTGTTTGACCTCTAAGTAATCAGAACTTGTTTATAAAACTTATAAGTTAATCGTAATACACAGTTTACAAACACAAATGGAAACACCCCCTAACTATTTGTGTATTTATGTTTATATCTTTGGCTCATGGGCTTATTATTCCTTCTTTTTTTCATATCTACAGGCAATTCTGGCATCATCTTCATGGGACAGAACCGTCCGACTATGGGACGTATTTGATGGAAAAGGTTCAGTTGAAACATTTTCTCACACTCACGATGTTCTTACCGTTGTTTATCGTCCAGATGGCAAGCAGTTGGCTTCCAGCACATTAGATGGTCAAATTCATTTCTGGGATCCCATTGATGGTGTGTTAATGTACACAATTGAGGGGCGTAGAGACATTGCTGGAGGACGGTTGATGACTGATCGTAGAACAGCTGCAAACTCTTCTTCTGGAAAGTGTTTTACTACTTTGTCTTATTCAGCCGACGGGAATTATATATTGGCTGGCGGAAATAGTAAATATATCTGTATGTATGATGTTGCTGACCAGGTTAGTTTCTTCTTTTACGTGATTACTTATAAACTGGTACTTTTAAGCCCCTTTTTTGCGAAAAGGGTTCATTTTACTTCTTAACTATAAGGGGAACGGGTTAAAGCGGCTGAGAGTTGCTCAATGGTCACTCATCAATGCTCATAACCTCTTTATTTTGTAAAGATTTCGAGTATTAGATCATAGTTTTAATAACTAATGATATTGTAGTAATAGTCATAATTATTGCTCTCAGGTCACTATATTAAGTAAATATTGGTAAACTGTTCCTAACAATCCTGTACCGTCGACTTTGCAGGTTTTGCTGAGAAGATTTCAAATAACCCTAAATCTTTCTTTAGACGGAGTTCTTGATGTGTTAAATTCAAAGAATATGACTGATGCTGGTCCCATGAATCTAATTGATGATGATGATAGTGATGTAGAAGATGGCGTTGATAAACAAACACGAGTTAAGTCAAGTTATGATTTACCCGGAGGAGTGACTAACCGTGGAAGGCCTATTGTTAGAACAAAATGTTTAAGAATTGCACCTACAGGCCGTAGTTGGTCTGCTGCGACTACAGAAGGTGTTTTGGTTTACTCGATGGATGAGAATTTCATATTTGATCCCACAGATCTTGATATAGATGTTACACCGGAGGTAAGAAATTTTTTTTGGTTTGGGTTATCTAATTATGATTATTCAGTTTCCCATAATCACTTTTAAAAGGAGCATCAAAATGCACCACTAACCTAACACGCCAAAGAAGACGGTGTTGCTTATTCGGTGATTATAGAATTGATTAATCGTAATTTCATTATCTTTACTTGCAGGCAGTTGAAGCTGCTCTTGGTGAAGATCAACCAAGCAGAGCTTTGATCCTTAGTTTACGATTAAATGAAGATGCTTTAATTAAAAGATGCATCATTGCTGTTCCTCCCGTGGACATCAGACCTGTCGTTGCATCTGTCCCTTTTAAATATCTAAATAGATTGATTCAGGCTTTTGCAGAGCTTCTAGAAAATTGCCCGCATTTGGAATTTATTCTTCGATGGTGTCAGGTACTATATGAATACACATTTAACCCATTCCACATCTATATTGGATAATCCATTTTGACCTGCTATCCAACCTACTGATACGCAACCTCTTAGAATTTAATAACAGTTGGCTAATTTCAGACATGTACTTCACTCTGATTTTTATTTTGCAGGAGCTCTCTAAATCTCATGGTCACTCGATTCAAGAAAACTCAAGAAATCTGCTTCCCGCTTTAAAATCATTGCAGAAGGCAATTACAAGGTTACATCAAGACTTAGCAGATACATGCTCTTCCAATGAGTACCTACTCCGATATCTATGCTCTACAAGCTCTAAGGCATGAACTTATGAACACACTTTATAGCTGTAGGGAGCTTGCCAAGAGCTGTTCCCATTCTAATTTGAAATAGCAATTTTGTTACAAATAGGCGTGTATGTTTCGGATTATGCTATATTTGTTATCAAAGCGTGTTTTTTTCTTTTTATAGTAGGTAATTAGGAGACAACTGAAATGTCAATTTTGTGAGCACCATCTGTAGAATGAAACTGTGTTTGGAAAAATGTTCTTGTGGTTCTATATTGAAAGGAATTGTTCATTTATTTGCATCAGTCACACGTTCCTGTTTTTGACGCATGTTCTAGTGGATAAGTTGATGCGTAGAGCAACCAGATTGTGATAAATAAAGTGACCTGTACGTCATTTGCTCCTGCGTAAATCATCATTTTCTCATACAGTTGAAACTTAGGAAATTGATGAAAACAAGCTTAAAATGGTGACAAAAGAAGTTAAGGAGTGGTGTCGTTACTGTTGCTGCGAGGTGGCAGGTTTGCCGTTGGCAATATTAGGCCCACGCCGTCCTACCGTAAGTGTAAGTTGGACAATGGTGTCAAGCTAGCCTATTATTCATGCATCTGATATTTTTACAAGAGATGTGAGGTAGAAAACTCACTAGGTATACATTTCCGAGTAGTCACATATAGGGCCGCAAACGGTTACATTGATATGTCAATTATGTTGCATACATATGAGTCAAAGATTCACCCTCGCTTAATAGAGAAAACCTACCCGTTTATTGGTTATACGTTTGGCAAAAATAGTTAAAATGATATACATATTCTCTTGCATATGGGTAAGAATAGCGGATATAGAGCTCTTTGAAATTAAAACTATAACTCGCATTTATCTTGGTATTTAACTATGTTATTTTAAGTATATTATTCTAGAGGCAGCGTTTTTTTACCATTGAGTAAGGGTGTGATTGTTCACATTCTATCTTTCCTATACTCCGCTTTCGCAGGATTTGGTATTGTTATTGTGGTTTTATATCTCTTGAACATGTATTAATATACATGATATCTTGTGTTTTACAAGAATGATAATGTAGCTCTTACATTACACTAATGTTGCATTGCATATATTCCCTGCCAATATTAATATAGATTCAGAAACAACAAATTCCCATCTACAATCCCATAACTAAAAGATCATAAGACATCCAATATCTTTATTTTACACCCAAGAAACTCAAATACAATACAATACCATACATACTTCCATCACACTCTAGTAATTAATCCCAGCTCATTATATGTATTTTTCCGGTTACAGTTGACCCAACTCATCATGGTACTAGCTGCAAGAAAACGTTTATCTTATAACGACAGTTTAGGCTCCAAGCCTTGCATTTAGCCATTGACACACCTCTTCCATTTCTTTAGGAACCGTGTAATGACCGATCCTGCAAATAAGACCAAAACATGGTAATAGACTATTAAACGGCGGTTCTTTAGTAGGTTTTAAAGGGGTTCATTTATTTAGTACCCTTCGTATGTTTTGAATGTAACGTGCCTAAATCCAGCTGAGGTCAATATTTGAGAGGACCTCTCTCCGAATGTGTATGGGACCACTTCATACCTGTAAATTGCTAAGTTAAAAACACTTTATTGTGGATTTCTGACTTGTTCAAACCACTTGACCCGTTTGTCCAGGAACGGGTCAAAATTTGCATAAGTTTAGAATACATACAGATTCCATGACAAAGCATAATCGGCAATGAGGCAGCACGTCTAATGGCATCATGTGACCCCCCTATCGCGTTTCTCAAATCCCTGCAACGCATCAATTGAATCTTGAATTCAACCTCTTGTAGCTCAATCACATTAAATTAACAACTAAAGAAATTGTTTTAGTTTAATGGACTATTGACTTTGACTATTCGTCAAATGCTCATAGCGTTTCTTGGCGGTGTCAATTTCTGTCGATAATATATGTGTATGATTACATTTCAGATGATTTTTGACCCGTTTACTTTATAGTTTAATCTCTTAGCTTAACATAGTTGACCGACTCGACAATAACATAATCTAAATATTTTACCGTCCACCAGGAAGCCAGCCACTCAATCCCACAATAGCTTTTAAGTTGACGGGGTAGGGGCTTCCATTTCCGTATCTTCCTTGTGCAAAACAAGTGGCAGAATAAAGTGCACATGCAGCTCCCATACTGAATCCCCCGATACCAAGTTTAACTGTTAAAAAAATAACAAAGCTATTATTACAATGAAGTTCAGCAATTCCAAACAAATAAGGGTAAAAAACATCCACCTATTTTGTAACCTTTAACCAAAAGGGTAATCGCTTAAAAAAATAAATAAATAAAACGAATATAACAACATTACCATCAGAAGGCTCGGTAGATAACAAGTTAGCTATGTGTGAAACAGAGGCATCTAAGCCTTCAACATCTCTTGGACCGTCTTCTGAAAGCTCTCCCTCGTCAAACCCTATTAAAGACCAAAGTTTTAAGCTAATTATCATTCTAGAATATAATGATCATTTATATTCTTTATGTTTCAATATTGCTATCTTACAAGCAGTGCAAGCATATCCAGAGCACAGTCACTGGACGAGTAGGTGCAGTTGGGCATATCCACTTTATCTGCATAGTGTAAACTTATATAATAAGAAAATGCAAAGAGAAAAAGGCAAAAGACGAAAGCTTTTAAAGAAAAAAGACGTTGTTTCAGAGCATATGCTTACGTTTGGAAGAGGAAGGTTGTCCAAGAGTTGAGACCAGCTGCAGTGAGATATATAAAACTAAATAAGCATACTCCTTAAATGGGACTTTTAGGTAACGGGTAAAAACGGGACGGGTTGACCCGAAACACTAAAACTATTAACTAGTGTCTAAACTTTTGTAAACATTATAATATTTTACGAATAGTTTGCAATAAAATTATACTTTCAGCAACTAACGACACATATGACCCCAGCTGACGCATTAATAAGTGATTGGGTCAAAACTTCAAGCTCCAATGCTAGGCATGATATTCGCTTTGCTTTTTGCGCAATGAAATGAGACAAAAAAGCACAAAAATACAAGAAAGACAAAAGACACTTTCTTTAGAATGATTTCATATCAGCATGTTTTTACAGCTCGGTTATAGGGGACTAAAAGAATATAAAGCATATATAAATATAGGGTGTTGCAGGTTTCTTCCATCATGTCAATAAGAATAAGAATTTCATACATGTTGATGGTTTGATATCCAAAATCTCATTATTGATCTCTTTCATATCGGAGTATATTCTTTGACAGCTATGGACAGTATATTGATCAAACGATATTTAAAAGTGACAAAAAGGCATGAACTCTATAAGGAAAACATGTAGAGATTGTGCATTGATGGTTAAGTTTGATCCTTATGTTAGATCATAAAGATTACGATAAGAAAGCATGATCAATGAATAAACTACATGTACGAGATTGTAACCCAAAATTCTTGTTTTGACATGTTACATAACGTGTCACACCCATGTGTGTTGCCACCTCTAATTATGATGCAATAAGGATATGTGTACAGAAAACGATATAAAAAAAATTTGCAGAAAAGTATATCACACTAAGAAATGATTAATCTACCTCGAGCCATTATCACCAAGTCCATGCAACCAAACTACTGTTGCTTGATGCTTCCCTTTTGGCCTCACCACATACGTCCTACCAAACTCAACCGTTCTCCTAGCTGTTCTACTACCTGAAATATATAAGAAAAACACTGATATGAATCATGAAAAAACAAAATGTTTACGTAACAAAATATGAAAAAAATGATGAGTTTGCACTAACCAGAACCAATGGAAGCATTTGTGTAGCTCATCCTAAAAACAAAATGTACTAAAACCGATGAGGAAACACGTTCGTGTTGCAGTCACAATTTATAGGCAGAATGGGTTGTCAAAAAGAGAATAAAACATGTGAAGATTCAATTATGAAAGATTACACATTGTGCCTAAAATCTGATAAAAAACAATGGCATCCAATAAAGAGAATCATATGCAGAAACACACAGAGCACCAAATCAAGAATTAAGGGTTGTAGTAAATTCACAAAAACATTTTGATGGAAAGAATTTATGCTTGCTAGTACAGTGGACATAAAATAAAATAAAGTGGAATCCATGTAAACCTTTCATGTGAGAATATTACTTAAATATGACAAGAAACATCCTATTTGGCTCTCTTTTCTCTACTTCAATCATTTATATATGTGATTCATGATGGTTTATGGGTACCCATTATCTTATATAAGTGAATTCGAGCTTTCTTACTTACCATCATTGCTATATGTGACAATCTGTTAACAAGAACAATCAAGCATCTGCAAATTCGTCGACGTCCTAAATTGCACTTTAAAACTAACTATAAGATTATAATGTTTTAAGTTGCAGATAACCAGTTTAAGTGTTTGAGCATAGTGAAGTTGATTTTGATTAAGTGGATGTTTGAGATTGCTTATTGAACCGGCTTATGCTTTCTGAAACAATCATATAAGCAATCCTAAAGATACTCAACACAACTTATCTGTCGTTTGAAAACGCAAGATGCATTAGCAGTCTTACACTCTTACTAACCAATCCAAAAGACACCAATGGAAATTTGGCAAGCGTTCGAAGTAAATAATATCACACTTCAAAAACAACATCCTAACACGATTGACTAGTCGACTACCAAAGTGTGGCCCGTTTTGTTACGTAATCTAATTATTTCATATGATATAATCAATGTCAAAGCTTAATATGAGACTCCACTGATACAATTTTTTAATTACAATAACAATCCTAAATCTACAAATTGATCTTCTTTTTAGAACTTTCAAACATACCATCATTACAATCTGCTACATTCGTTTAATACTAAGAACAATCATTTGTTTAACTACCGATGGATATAACCATATAAACTAGCAAGGCACCACTCATAATGGATAATTTTCCGCTCACTTTACTTAAACTGAATCCGGATTTAATCCATTTCTCACAATCTCGTGTTAAATCAATAAATTGACTACCCACTCTCCCTATATAATGTGTTAAACTAACTATCCTCTCATACATAATCGGCATCATGATAGTCTTGGACATGCTAGATTAAATGGGCATGATCAAAATAGTATGGTACGGAACAGATTAAAAACTCTTTAACTTTAAGATGTAGATTGAAAGCAAAACTAAAATGCCTTAAGATATACAAGCAAGAATGCAAGATACCCACCGTATGCAACGAATAATCATGTCATCACTTTCCCATATAAACGACTTAAGTTTAATCTTAATTGGTCATTAAACGTAAACCTGGATTTGGATTGCTTCAGCTTATTTGAACAGCTTACTCTTAAAACACAAAAACACAAAAAAAACAATATAACAATTAAAAATGTATCTAAAATACAATGCACAAGATGTCAACTTATTCAAATATGCAAAATTACACCTAATTAAGCATTAGTTGATTGGCTCATGTAAACACTCAAGGGGTGTTTTGGTATGACATGTTTTAAGTTTATGCTTACTTGTGAGTTTCTCTCTATTAACACTTTATAGAATAAGCATAATGTGCTTATTAAAAAGTTGTTTATTTCACCAAAATACATATAAGCAAATAAAGCCCTTTAATATGATCTGTTACTAACCAAATGGAACCCATTCTTGCATGGGGATCTCAATTATCTAGTTATCCACTCTTGTCTGTGTTCAACTGCAGATCGTTCAAATCGTTCTGTGGTACCTGGCTGTTCCAAGCATATGACTGGCGACCGGTCACGGCTCATGAACTTCGTGAGCAAATTCATCGGGACAGTTAGATTCGGGAATGATCATTTCGGTGCTATTATGGGTTATGGAGACTATGTTGTTGGCAAAAGTGTTATCTCCAGGGTTTACTATGTAGAAGGTCTTGGTCACAACTTGTTCTCTGTTGGTCAATTCTGCGATTCTGATCTAGAAGTAGCCTTCAGAAAACATACCTGCTTTGTTAGAGAACTTGATGGTAAGGAACTTTTAAGAGGTTCACGTGGTTCAAATCTATACACCATCTCTATCGAAGATATGATGAAGTCTTCTCCAATTTGCTTACTGTCAAAGGCCTCTAAAACAAAGTCATGGTTATGGCATCGTCGTCTCAATCACTTGAACTTCGGTACCATCAATGATCTCTCCAGAAAGGACTTAGTTGTAGGTTTACCTAGACTCAAGTATGAAAAGGATCATCTTTGTTCAGCATGTCAATTGGGAAAAAGCAAGAAGTATGCCCATAAACCCAAACCTACTAACTCTGTCACAGAAGTTCTTCATATGATTCATATGGATTTATGTGGACCAATGAGGGTGCAAAATATATTTGGGAAGAAATATGTGTTAGTTGTGGTTGATGATTACTCTAGATTCACCTGGGTCAAGTTCTTAAGGACAAATGATGAAACTCCTGATATCATCATCAAACTCATCAAACAGCTGCAGGTTCGGCTTAACAAAATAGTCATAATAATAAGAACAGACAATGGAACTGAGTTTGTCAACAAATAACTCAGTGAATTTTATGAAAGCGTTGGAATCAGCCATCAAAGAAGTGTTCCACGAACTCCTCAACAGAACGGTGTAGTTGAAAGACGAAATCGAACTCTTGTAGAAGCCGCTAGAACAATGCTGATTTACTCAAAGGTTCCAATGTTTCTCTGGGCTGAAGCTATTGCCACTGCATGCTACACACAAAATCGTTCCCTGATTCACACTGTTCATGGAAAAACTCCATATGAACTTGTCCACAACAGAAAACCTAATCTCTCTTTCCTTCGTGTGTTTGGTGCATTGTGTTATCCAACTAATGAGGGACAAGACTTAGGCAAACTTAGAGCTAAAGCAGACATTGGAGTATTTGTAGGGTATGCTCCAAACAAAAAGGGATACCGAATATACAACAAAAGAACCCGAAATATCATGGAAACAATTCACGTTACGTTTGATGAGCTGACCGGTCAAATGGATCCTGGACAATTCAGTTCTGGACCTACACTTCAAAACAGTCCCATTGGTTCATCCCTTGTTCCAAACTCTTCTCAAGAAACTCCATATGTACCTCCATCTGAAGATGATTTAAAGAAATTGTTTGATCCTATGTTTGATGAACTTTATGATCCAAGTACTAATGAGGTGTCGATTCCTACAACAGAGGCTGCTCATATTCCTGTGAATGAAGGCAATCCCTCAGTCTCAATATCTTTAAGTCAAGAAGCGCCTGCTGCTGATCCTTCAGTCTCATCAACAAATCATCATTCTTCAAATGTACATCATGGAAATGTTTCTGGCATCAATGATGAAGTTAATCCCTTTGCTACTCCTGAAGATGCTCCATTCGAAAACATATTTGCTCCTGAATCTTCTTCAGAACCATCTTGTTCAGAAGACATCGACTCTGCTACTTCAGTCCCTCAACAAATACCACATGAACACCTCAGAAAATGGACTCACGATCATCCATTAGACAACATCATTGGAAATCCCTCTAGTCCTGTATCAACACGGAAACAACTTGCAACCGATGCCCTATGGTGTTTCTTCAACTCCGTACTCTCAAAGATCGAACCAAAGGATGTTAAAACTGCCATGAACGAAGACAGCTGGTTCAATGCTATGCAAGATGAAATTCATGAGTTTGATCGACTTGATGTATGGGAGTTAGTACCTGCTCCAGAATGTGCCATGATTATTGCTCTAAAATGGATCTTCAAAGTGAAACTAGATGAGCATGGTGATGTATTGAAGAACAAGGCTCGATTAGTTGCTAAAGGATACCGTCAAGAGGAGGGTATTGACTTTGAAGAATCTTTTGCTCCAGTTGCTCGAATCGAGGCAATCAGAATCTTTCTGGCTAATGCTGCTAGTAAGAACATGGTAGTCTATCAGATGGATGTGAAGACGGCATTTCTGAACGGAGACCTTAAAGAAGTCGTCTACGTCAGCCAACCTGAAGGATTTGTAAATCAAGAGCATCCTACTCACGTTTATCGTTTGAAGAAGGCCCTTTACGGTTTAAAGCAAGCTCCAAGGGCATGGTATGATACACTGTCAAAGTTTCTTCTATCAACCGGATTCAGCAAAGGAGCAGTTGATCCAACATTGTTCACCAGGAAGTCAGGCAAACATTTAATTCATGTTCAAATTTATGTTGATGATATTATTTTTGCCTCGACAGACCCAATGGAATGTGATCGTTTTTCTAATGAAATGAGTTCAAAATTTCAAATGTCAATGATGGGACAAATGTCATTTTTCTTGGGATTACAAATTTCACAAAGTCCCGGAGGCATTTTCATAAATCAATCTAAATATGCAACAGAGATCTTAAAGAAATTTGGATTTGATTCAAGTGACCCTGTTGACACCCCCATGATTGATCGAACCAAACTAGATGAGGACCACTCAGGGATCATGATTGACCAAACGAAATATCGTAGTATGATTGGATCCCTGATGTACCTCACTGCTAGTAGACCAGACATCTTGTTCGTTGTTTGCATGTGTGCTAGATACCAGGCTAAGCCTACTAAAAAGCACCTTGAAGTGGTTAAAAGGGTCTTTCGGTATCTCCAAGGAACCATCAATATGGGTCTTTGGTACTCGAAGGACACCGGTATGTCACTAACAGCCTATGCAGATGCTGATCATGCAGGGTGTCAAGATACTCGTCGAAGTACATCTGGAGGTGCTCAGTTTTTGGGTGATAAGCTTGTGAGCTGGTCTTCAAAGAAGCAAATGAGTACTTCTATTTCCTCTACAGAGGCTGAATACATAGCCATGTCATCCTGTTGTGCTCAAATCTTATGGATGAGATCTCAATTATCTGACTATGGCTTTGAATTCAACAAAATCCCTCTGTACTGTGATAATAAAAGTGCTATTGCTCTCTCATGCAACAATGTTCAACACTCAAGAGCAAAGCATATCGACATTCGACATCATTTCATCAGGGAACAAGTGTAAAAAGGTGTAGTGGAACTCTATTTTGTGAGGACTGAATACCAGTTAGCAGACATCTTCACCAAAGCTCTTCCAAGAGAACGCTTTGAGTTTATTCTTCCACGACTGGGCATGAAAAGCCTTCAACTAGAAACACTCAAACGTCTTCAGGAGGAAGACGAGGAGTAAAGGTCTATCTTCATCTATCTCTTGTATATATCTATTCGAAAATCAAAATACAAAATTATAAAACTTAAAAAAAAATCAAATAGAAAAATATAAAACTTTCAAAATCCATAAAAAAAATTTGAAAAATTCGAAAAATCTTCAAAAAATATTGTCATTTTGTCTTGTTTCTCTCGATTCGATAATATCTATGGTCTTGATGTTGTCATTCAAAGAATGACACAGGACTTTAGATGTTGTTCGAATTTTTATAAAAAAAAAAGAAAAAAAAATTCAAAAAAAATCAAAAAATATTTTTGGGAGAAAGAGAAACAATGGTTTATTGTCATTTCAGGCAGTAACCCGCTTTTCAAAGAAAGAACAGAGCCATGCTTTACCATGTTTTCAAATTCCATGCTCTGATTCTATAAACAACCTATGTCATTGATTGAGGGGGAGAATGATTTCAATTAAATTAAAAAAGTTATTTGGCATTCAATTGTTTTCAAAAGATATCCATGCATGTTTTATCAATGGAGTTTAAAGTCTTAAAATCCGATCCTTATCAGTTAAAACTTTTTCATAATCAAGTCACAATTCTCCTTAAAAGCTTTCAAAATCAATTTAAATCTATAAGAGATCACAAATCTCAAATGATTTGATAATTGTGATCAGGAGGAGAATGTGTGATTTAAATTTGATTTAAACTGATAATTCGGGAAATGGAAAAATAATTTTATAAGGATGAACATGCTCTCCTTCCCACATGTGACAAACGATTTCAAATTTTCCATGCACATGTTGAGGGGGAGCATCTATCTTAAACCTATGATGTATAACGTGATCACTTATCTCAATGTGCAGGTTCCCTCTAGTATGTGCAAAAACTCTTTTCAAATCTCGAGGCACATATTGAGGGGGAGCAAACTTATGAAAACCTCATCCTTCCCTAAAATGCTTTATCTACTTGTCTTGATTAGGGAAGTGATGTTGATATTTTTTAAAATAGTAATCAAAGAAGTAATTTCTTCCTCTTGCCTCCGTGTGCAAAACGATTTCAAACAATTCATGCACATGTTGAGGGGGAGCACTTATTCTAAAAAATATCAAAAACAATTCAGGTACAAAATGTTTTGTTAATATATCACAAGTAGGGGTGTTAATCGGGTCGGGTTGGTCGGGTTCGGGTCAAACGGGTCGGGTCCAAGTCGGGTCAAGACCAAAAATAATATACCCGAACCCGACCCTATTTGAACTCGGGTTAGCCGGGTTCGGGTCAAATCGGGTCGGGTCAAGTCGGGTCGGGTCAAGTCGGGTCCGGGTTTGTGCCATTTACAAGATCACAAAATTTAACTTTTTAAACTTGGTCGTTTCTTACACAACTAAAAAGCAAATGTATAAAACACACAATTTGTTTGTTGCATTAGTTTGTTACATACTTATATACTTACTGCACATTGCTTATAGAAGATGGTTTGGTTAATAATGAGAACTAATACAAGAAAAAATGCGACAAACCACCACTGACCGATAACATGCAACAAAACAGATCATTGCTAAACTATATTCGCATGAGAATATAAAATACTCATATGAGTAAAAGGCCACCAGAGACCATTAGATACCAAAACAAATATCTATAAGCCTACTATACCAAAATAGCTTCACTTGTAGACCAAAATAACAATTGCAGACTTAAACCCAAACAAATATCAGTAGCCAAATTACTACTTACCCATAACTTGCATTCAACTCAATACCATACTACACAAAAAATATTCTTCCATTAAACTTTATATTTATGATGTTGCCTACAACATCACTATATCAGTACATCAAAAAACATTCTTCCATTGAGGATGCAGTAGGCAATATTCTTCCATTAAACTTTATATTTACGAGTATCTCATTGTATTAGAATAGATTAAATCATATGATCAGGTTGTTTGTGTTGTAGATAGCAAAAATGGGCTAAGTTTAGCCATTTAACTTGGGCTTTCATTTAGATGTTGATTAGATTAAATCATATACATAAACATACTGGAATACATAAGAAAAAAAAGTCGGGTTAGTCGGGTTGACCCGAACCCGACTATGCAAAGTATTTTGAACCCGATACCCGACCCTAGTTCATACTCGGGTTAATCGGGTTGACCCGATTGACCCGAGTTGAAATTTGGACCCGAGTAACCCGACCCGATTATGCTTAGTCGGGTTCGGGTCCGGGTCGGGTCCGGGTCGGGTCGGGATTTTTGACACCCCTAATCACAAGTATCTGGATTGATTTTCAAATGGTTTTCAATTGGTTCCAATGGCAGATGAACAATACCAAATAGACCGACCAACTTTACTTTATGTACGGTGATATAAGGATGATAAGGTTAGGTATGTGTTCCCATGATCCGCCAGAACCGGAGGGATCTACCCAGGGACTATCCACTAGTTAGTGTAGAGTTCTTAGGTATGATGATAAAAGGAGAATAATGAGATATGGGAAGTGTGCGGACTGAGACTGAGCTAGTATTGGAACAAACCCAACAAGGTTCTAGCTATGAAGTCTCGGTAAGCACTGAAGGGGTTGAAGAATTAAAAAGAATTGAATGAGAAAAGGGTGAAAACAAATAGCCCTCCATTTATTCAACCTTAGGGCAGAAACCGGGTTCAATTCATATGCTACTGATGGTAACATCGGTATTGAAGACAAGACGTCATGGACCCAGTGACGCACTGCACTTCAACTTTCCAAACCACTCAAGTTCCTCTTAAAAGGACTTGTTTCATTCTCACGGGGAACCGACATTATCTATCGACTTTCTCTTAGAGAGTGTTGATATTGAAGAAGGAGACCCTCTCCCTAGTCTCCGGCACAGGATCCAAATATGCACAAATTGAGTCTAGAGCCACGAGATCATCAATAAATCTCATTAGGACACTTTCAATGAAGACTCTCTATTTCACACAATGTGGAAAGAGAGATTATATCTTGAGTCCTACGCATTATCCTTGTGGTTTTGCCAGAACATCCGAGTGATATGTGAACATATTCACAGTGAAGATGGAAAACCTTCTGGAGCCAACATCAAACAAGCTCCTGGTAGGTGGCATGTGAGATCTATTATATAGATCAACCATGTGACAACTGAACATAAACAATGGGGCGATTCAATCTCTTGAATCAATCCTGGTTCAGGTTATGGATTGACGGATACCTTTGAAAAACCGGTCTTTGTGCTTAAAAACTCTTTTCTTTAGCACTTAGACTGTGTACAAATATTTCAAATCAAAAGGCGTTTATGATTGATACTTGATTTTCACTAAAACCTTCGTTGTATTGCAAAAACAATTTCAATTGAGCAATACACGATTGTTTTTCAAATCTCATTTCATCAATCAGTGGATCTCTATTCGCTGGTTCACTCACTCCGTGTTGTCTTCTTTGAGACGCTCCGGTTTGAGAACAGCTAGAGCAACTGCGAAACCCTGTCAAGGAAATTCTTCGGAATTATACCTGATCACAGGCAGTACTTGTACTGATCAACGGGGAACCGTGGGCCGTGTACCTCAATTCAACGAAAGTGATCAAAGACACTTTCGTGCGCTTTATTGCTAAATGTTTTATGCAGGTTCTCCCTACGTTTGCAGCTGATCAGAATGAAGCGGTCAATTCATAGCTGCATGCTCACTCTACACATTCATCTCGAAAGAAAGCATGACTAAGGCATCAATGACTCTGGTATTTTTCACTCCATGCTTCTGCTACGCTGCTGCCAATATCATGAATCAACAAAAGCTTCTGCTACTCTGATAAGAAGATGTCATGATCCAGAATGTGAGCATGTCAGTCCGAAAGTCACATCATCACATAATACCAACACCACAATGGATGTCTCAGAGATTTTTGTTAGCTGATGATCTCAAATGCTGGCTCAAAATTTTTATCACGTGGATCAGTAAAAGACCTCCACTTGGACTATCCAAACATGCAATCAGAAGAATTAATGTCTACCAGCTTCAGAGCAAAGTACTACATCAAGAATGCAAGAACTATTTTAATGAAATATCTGGTTGTATTCAATGTAACTTTTGTACATGATTGAGGTGACCTCCCTTAGGGGGAGATTGTTAGGAATTAGAAATTCCAGGTATTAAAGTGTCGGTCACCTCAAGTATATGTAATCGTTAGAAAGCTCGTAGTCGTAGTTCATTTAAGTTAAGTAGTATTTAGTTAAGTAACATCGTGGAGGACGGACGGGTCTTTACCCACTGTATGCCTGATCCACAGCCCGTTGTGTGGCGTTTTATTGTAAGACTATAAATACTCTCTACCTTCCAAGGTAGAGAGTTGGAGCTCATAATAAGATTTTTCTTTCTCTCACTAAAGTTCCCTAAACCTCTAACTTTCTCTCTCTAAAACTCATCTCCTATACGCCTATGTATGATTGTGTTATGATGTGTATGTGAAATCCAATATCCTACAGAATAACTATCTAAGAGGTCTTTACAAAGGGTTATAATGTTAGGCTTAGGGTAGGGAATAAAGGGTTTTGTTGGATATGGGGAATTTTAGTGGTGTCAAGTCAAAAATCTAAGTTACATGCATGTAAAACGCGGCGTTGCTAAGCCAAGACTCGACTCACTAACACTAAATAACAACTTGAAATAAACATAAACTTAAAACATAAAACATAAAGATAGATGTAGGATGGTAGCCCGTATGTTTTTTTTTTTCACTTCTCTTTTTTCGATTTTTTTTCATACATTTTTACTCTACCATCCTCTAAGATAACATCAAAATCAAGGGTTATATAAGAGCATCCTTACACTTGAGTTTTTATTTCACAAACAATAATTTACCCGAATTGAAAAGATCAAAACGCATGGAGTACTTAATTACGTAGACAAAGGGAATTTGAATTTAACGTTCCTTCCCATTACTCCATAAAATACTACTTTAACCCATGAGTCCCAATCGTCCCAAAAATATGTACAAAAGATATGACTCGACTTAACAACCATGCAAGTAACTAGATAATTGAACTAAGGGTTTAAACAATAGTTACAATAAGGCACTAAAGATAAGTGCATACAAGGTGGGCTAAGGCGATTTGTGTTAGTCATATAATTCCTATCCATGAGACATTTTATTAAGACTAAAATTTTACTCGTAAGTGCCATAAAAAAATTTAAATTTGGTGCTAAATTACCCTAACAAATATTTCTCATAGTTTATTATACAATTTACCAAGGACAAGACAAAAATCAAGTGAGTGAATAGTTTCAAAGTTCTCGTTTTATTCTTCCTCCCTACACTTAAACTGAACATTGTCCTAAATGTTCCCCAAAAGTATCAAAGTTATGATAGAGAAAGGTAAAATAAAAGAGAGAAACTAATACTCCCCTGATTAGCTCGGTAGAATATGTGTGAAATTGTGGTTAAATCCTCATCCAAGAAGAATGAGCAAGTAAGAAGTTTTGCTTCCATCATATACTTCATCTTCTTGTCTAATATAACATGCACACTTATAAGAAAACGAAAACGAAACCTCGCGTAAAATCGGCGATAAAAACTATATAAAAAAAAACTACACTAGAAAGAAAGTAAATATATAATGCTTGTGAAATAGATGTTTGCAGATTTCTAGAAAAATAAGAATTGGAAATTTCCAAAAATTACAAATTAGACAGAAAACAAAAATATGGAATCTGTTTATACATTGCCTGACGCCGTGGGGTGTTAATCCCGATGCCGTCAGGTTGTCCTTACAGAAAGAGTCTGATGCGTTTTCCGAAAAAAATTCTGGAAAAATGACTTCTTTAAAGGCCTGAAAAAATTCTTGCAAAACATCCATTTTGACTCGATACAAGCATTTGACTCTAACAAACACACAAATATATACGATTTCAATTATAGTTAATCTCATGTTCATACTAGTTCTAAAAACACATGTGATCTTCCCTAAACTTATCTTTTTGTAAAATATATTTATATGCAATTAAGACGAGTTAAAAACAAAATAAAGCATTTTCACAAAATAAAATAAACATGAGAATTAAGCAATAATGAAAAAGATATATAAAACACACACAAAAATAAACAAGCAAACAATTAATCATGGATTGCCTCCCAAGAAGCGCTTTTCTTTATTTATTAGTCTTTTAGCTAGACTGGAAGTCATACCACTACATGACTTCATTATCATCATTTTCTCCCTCGTGATGATTTATATTGGGATTTTCCATAGCATAGTTATGTTCGATCATGCATCTCTCTCGGAAATCGTTATGTCCCCATTCGGTTTTATATTCCGGTCCTAATTTCACGTATTCCTTATAGAATCTGAATATCTTACTCATCACATAGTCTACTCCTCTCCTTTTATCCTCTTCATTCCTAGAGTAGACCGATATCTTAAGTTCTTTCTCATCATTGGACAGTGACGAGAATTACTCAATCTTGAATGGCATTTGGTAGGCAATCTCATCAGTCTCGTCCTTGAATCTAACTATCCCTAATGATGGGTCATACGTCATTCTGGAGCTTTCCACGAATGGCTTTCCTAGAACTACATGGGATAAGCTAGGATCTATTATCGTATTAATATCCTCCACAATCACAAAATCCGTTAGGTACGTGAAGCTTCCTACATAAACGGGCAATCCCTTAATTCTACCAATGAAGTTACATCTTATTCTAGGATCATCGGGATCTTGCCTACTTGGGATAGGTTTTTTCATCACCCAATCATAGTATGTGCTGGTCATGATGTTTATTGGGGACTTGCAGTCGATGTAGGCTTTTGCCACGAAGAGGTATACTATGCAACATGGAATGTTGAGATTCCTAGAATTTCCAAAGGTGATGTGTGGGAGTCTCATAGCATAAAAGGGACGAAGGTAGCGTACTAGATGTGGGTGGTATGAAAGTTCCTCTTCCGTAGAAAACTTGTTGAAGTGTTCATCGCCTACTTCTTCTACTTCTTTAGTTGTTTCACCCTTAGGAGTCTTACTAACCTCAAGCACCGTCTCATGGTTCTCTTCATCATTATTCCTATTTGGTCTCACTAGGGTGATGGCCCTGACAAAGTGAACGTGTTTTTGATGAATATGGGTCCCTATTCTCATTGCTTTTTTGTGAGTGAGCGAAGAATTTGCTCGGGTCCTTAATCTTTACAATGGGAGCTTTCTCGGGAGAGTAAGTTGAGATGGCGTTAACCTTCTCAGTTGTCGTCTTATCAACATGATTGTTAATGGATTTTAAGAGGTTGTCAATCTTCCTACCCATCTCGGCTTGTTGTTGACTAAAATGATCCGAAAGCTTGGCTATTCGGGCTTCTTGGGATGTTGCGAAATTTCGCATCATCCCTTCCAAGTTACGTTGAATAGTACCATGAGGGCTTGAATCGTATTGTTGGGACCATGGGGAGTTGTTAGAAGTGAAATCTTTGGTTTGAATCTAATTATAGTCGGGTTTGCCCTTCCATGCCTCTCGGGCTTCATTGAAAGTCCTAGGTCCGGGGGTTATAGGGAACCTTCCTCCCGCTCTGTTAGTGCGCGTAGATGCGTAATCCATGGAAGCTTGTTCGGGGGGTCTTGTGCAATTACGAGTGTCATGGGGACCACTACATAAATCACACAAGGAAGTGACTTTGTTCACTTGGCGTGAAGGTTTAGGAGCTTCGTAGGAACTCATGAGGAATTTGACTTGATCTTCAAGTTCGAGCATCCTACGATTGGAAGGTTGTGAGTCGCTTAAAGGAAAGGATATTGCCTTAACGGTTTTGGGCAACTAACGGGGGTCATTCAAACATTCGTTGTCATAGAGGGCAAGGTCCTCTATAGTGCCCCATGATTATTTCGCGGTTAATTCACTAAGCTTACCACCGACCGCTTGGTCAATGGTTTGCCTTGTGGGTAGATTGACATGATCATAGAAGATTTGGATTTGAAGCCAAAGATAAATGCCATGGTGAGGGACTTTGTGGAGTAAGTCCTTGAATCGAGTCCACACCTCATAAAGGGTTTCACCTTGACGTTGTTGGAACATCAAGATATCATTCCTAAGCTTAGTGGTTCTCTCCGGTGGGAAAACTTGGTCGAGGAAATGAGTGGTGAGATCATCCCAACTTGAGATGGATCCCGCGGGAAGACGCTCAAGCCAATTACTAGCTTGGTCCCGTAGAGATAATTGGAAGAGACGCAATCGCGTAGTCTCCCGAGTGGTAGCATCAAGGTCAATTGAATCAACGATTTTTAGGAAATCCTTTAGATGCTGATTATGATCTTCGGAACAAAGTCCATGGAATGCACATCCGTTTTGCACCAACCGGATGGTGTCGGATCGCAAGGCCGTAGTTTGAGCTAAATGAGGAAGCTCAATGGTGTTCCTATAGCCTTGATGGCTTGGTCTAGAGTATTCATCAAGAGTACGACCTCTTGGCGGGTCTTGTGGTGGTGGATTCGATGGTGGTAGTGGATGTTGTGGTGGATCGTTATTGGGTGGATTATCACCTTCCATGACGAAAAGTGACAAGATTACGAACAAAAAAAGGAAGAAGGGGGATAGACTAAAGAAAGCTAATAAAGAAGAAAAAGGCTCACTTGATAGGAATCAAGCGAGTAAACCTAATCGAGATAGAAACCTAACTAGCTATTCTATTCCCCGGCAGCGGCGCCAAAAACATGATGCGTGGTTCGGGGTCGAAAGACTTCCTTTTCAATGAGCAAGCTTTACAACCCACTAGGCAGTGTACCTAATCGCTGTAGTGTAGTATGGGCAAGCCCAGGGGGTTGATCGTTTTCTAGGGGAATAGAGATGCTAGTAGAGATGTATGACGAAAAGGTAAGGCTAGGAAGATTTTTTTTTTTTTTTTTTTTTTTTTTTTTTTTTTAATATTTTTATATTTTTTATGAAAGCAAGTAATATCTCAGGGTTTGAAGAGTGGGGGTTGGTAATTCTACCAATTAAACTACCTAAAATTTAAATTAAAAACTAATTAAACTAATGAAAGGTAAAAGCTATGGATCGATTGAATGTGTTTCTTATGAGAATTAAAAACGTGTTCACTTAGATTTTCTTATTCCCTAGTTATCTTTTATTGGTCGGTTGAATTTTCACATCCTCATTCTAATTGGTGCGTTGTATTCCGTGTTAGTCATAGGGTGGTGCCTAATTCCCCAATTCTATGAATCGTAACTCTCCTCTAGAACATCCGGGATCGCCAAGTACCGAAGTATCTCCCCCGAATATCCTATAATCCTTAAGCTACAACTCACACAATAAACACAATGATGGCCTAAGTGCACTTTTAAGCTTTTTGCTATTTAGGACGTTCAAGCTAGCAACAATTAAAGAAGAAGCCAATTTTCCTTACTCTAACGTCTACCAATTAGAACAAAGACAACATAACAATAATCAACAACTAGGTTTCATTGGATCTAAGCAAACACTAATTAATTTAGTTACGCATGATAGATAAGCAAGAACACAAAAAAAAATTGAACATAGATGAAACATGGTGATAGATTGGATAAACAAACTTATCTTTAAGTGTAAAAGAGGGTTTGAAACCCTAAAATACTGTCCAAGTCGACCTCAAACGAACTAGGGTTTGCTCTCCAAAATAAGGCACACAAAATACAGAAAATTCAAAGTCTATATATAGGTTTTACACTCGTGACGGCGTCGCCTTTTGATGGTGACACCGTCTGATCGCAGTCATTAGGGTTTAGTTTTGACCAAGTCATCGTTAGGACGACGTCAGGTAAGAAATATTGATGCCGTCTGGCTTGCTTATGGACGTCGTCTGGGAAGGATCTTGGTCGTCTGGTGATAAAGGTAAGGGTGACGCCCTTCTGATTTAAGGCGTGACGTCGTCAGGTGTTAAGACCAAAATAAGTTATGAGCCGTCGCTTGAGACTTTTTAGAAGACCATGTAAGCGACGGCGTCGCCCTTGGATTTGGGACGCCGTTCGCTTGAGAAAGAGCCTTGTTTTCTTGACTTTGTCATTTTCTTCATGTTTTCGCTCCTTTCGTCCAAAAATGCTTCATTCCAGCAATTTGCTTTCAAAAGACCTAAAATGTGAAAAGGAATGATTTTAAGCAGTAACGGATATAAAATGTAACGATTTAGGGCTTAAATGACGCTCTAAAAATGTATGTTTTAAACCCTTATCACCATGCATTTGCGGATAACTAAAAAAGTTCTGATAAAAACCACTACTAGGAAATCTAGGCATTTACGTTTGGTGAAATTGTGTGGCATGATACTCGGTTTGATATATGTTTACAGACGGTGTAACATGATTAAAATTGCTTTGTTGATTGTTTCCCGCAGTTGATAATTGCCTACCATCTATACCAAGCTCAACAACACACAACGTAAAAATTCTACTACTATTTACAACAAATTCCATAAATTCATTGACTTCCAAATAATCACATACCTCTACAATATCATTATCAGAATTGTAAGTTACTATAAAACCACTATTAACATCAATTTCTAGCCTCTCGGATACCGCTTCTAGTAAACATGAATATGATGACAACAATGGTAAAATTAGTGTACGTTTTACACAATTTAACGGCATATACTCCAACACAACATCCACTCTTTCCCATGCACCTCCTTTACACACACGTATTTTTACAGTTTCCTTGACAAATTTCATGGCAAAATTGAGTTTTTTTGTGAAAAAATTGAGTTTTTAGTAAAAATAACTAAAATCAGCTAGATATAACATCCTAGCACGTTTTATCCATAATCTACAAGAAAATCTCGCAAAGTAGGGGAAATCCCGCAAGTTATATCCGAAACTTTGCGATTTTTTAAAAGAATTGCAAAATTTGTGATTTTTTTAAAAATCGCAGAGTTTTCTAAATTTCTTAAAAAATCGAAGACTTTGCTAAATTTCAAAAAATTGCAAACTTTTCGATTTTTTAAGAAATATGGCAAACTTTGCGATAATTCTTAAGAAAATCAAAAAGTTTTGATTTTTTGAAAATTTCTTGAATTGTCGAAAAGTTTGAGGATTTAAGGGGTATTTTGGCTTTTTGAGGAAACAATTGGGTTTTTTTTTTGTCATTTTCTTTTTATAATTTGTATTAGTAACATTTAATAATTGTGTTTGAATTGGTTGTACAATATGTTTGATAATTTGTATTTTTTTATGTAAGAGGTGTTCTAATAACTGTATTAATTGTATTTATTCAAAAAGTTAATTAATTGACTATATTAAATATCTTGAACACATTAATTATGTTTTAATTATATACAAACTATTGATTCTTACTATAATAAACAATGCTGAATTTTAAGTATACATATAGAATGATTTACAATTAAGTGTCAAGAGAAATTTTCGTTTGCTTACCCTTATTTTGGTGTTTACCAATGGACAAATCCCACCATTCATCTAGTTTAATCTAATAGTAGAGATTAACCTAAGATTTAATATTTAAACTTAAGTCCATGTTTTTTTTTCTTGTTTTTTTTTCTTTCTTTGTTATTCACCTTTTTTTTTGTCTTTTTTATTAATTCACGTTTTTTTATAAATTATTATTATTATTTTTTTTAATTCACGTTATTTACGGTTTTTTTATGCGAGCTTTTTTCTTCGCTTTCATACGTTTTCGTCCGTTTTCCAACGTTTTCCTCCATTTTCTTACGTTTTCGCCCGTTTTCGTTCGTTTTCATACGTTTTCGTCCGTTTTTTTAACGTTTTCATGTTTTTTCGTCCGTTTTTATATGTTTTCGTCCGTTTTCAGTCGTTTTCGTCTGGTTTTATACATTTTAATCCCTTTCCATAGGTTTATATACGATTTCGTCCGTTTTCATATGTTTTCGTCTCTTTTTTACGTTTTCTTCCATTTTTAGACGTTTTCGCCGGTTTTCTTACGTTTTCGTTCGTTTTCATACGTTTTCGTTCGTTTTCAAACGTTTTCGTCCATTTTCATACGTTTTCGTATGTTTTTTTAGGTTTTCATGTATTTTCGTACGTTTTTAGACGTTTTCGTCTGTATTTTTATGTTTTCGTGTATTTTCGTCCGTTTTTATACGTTTTCGTCCGTTTTCAAACGTTTTCGTCCATTTTTTTACGTTTTCGTCCATTTTTAGACGTTTTCATCTAGTTTTAGACGTTTTCCGTTTTCATACGTTTCATTCGTTTTATACGTTTTTGTCCGTTTTCAGACGTTTTTGTCCGTTTTCATATGATTTTATATGTTTTTAATTAGCTTTTATACGTTTTTGTCTGTTTTCAGACGTTTTCATTTTGATATTTGTAAGTGACACTTATTTATCTCTTGTGATATAACATTGTAAGGAAGATGAAGAGTACTACATTCTTCATCATGTATGTGTTATCAGTTGTGATACTCGATTAAGAATGTGATGATTCTGTTCTTTTTTCTTATTTGCGTTTTGGAAAACATTTAAGAAGATTTTTGTGTTTTATGATATTATGAAATATTTGAAAAGTTGTTCAACTTAAAACAAGAGATGTTATGATACTTTTGTTAGATTTGTGGCGGATTTTTCTATTTAATAGATACATTGTACATGTTTCGATTGGTTTTATAGCGGGATTTGAAAATATCTATGGTTGAATCAGCAAACTAAAGAAGCTATGGTTGAAGAAAGCACACATCTTTATAAACAAACTGAGGAAGCTCAAACACATGTGATATCACACATGATATCACAGGTAATATCACCTCACTTGTGATATCACATGATATCACAGGTGATATCATGTGTGATAACACCGGTGATATCATAGTTTACATCACTTGTGATATCACAAGTGATACCAACTGTGATATCATGTGATATCACAAGCGAGGTGATATCACAAGTGAGGTGATATCACAGGTGTTTGAGCTTCCTCAGTTTGTTTATAAAGATGTCTGTTTTCTTCAACCATAGTTTCTATAGATTGCTCATTCAACCATAGATATTTTTAAATCCCGTTATAAAACCTATCGAAACATGCACAATGTATCCATTAAATATAAAAATCCACCACAAGTCTAACAAAAGTATATTAACATCATATTATCATAAAACACAAAAATATTCCTAAATATTTTCAAAAACACAAATAAGAAAAATGAACAGAATCATAACAGTAATAAAATAAGTGATGTTTATTATTATTTCTTTCATATATACTTGGTAAAATACTAAATTCTTATCAAATTTGGTAAGAATGTAATATTTCACATTCTTAGTTGAGTATCACAACTGATAACACATACATGATGAAGAATGTAATACTCTTCATCTTCCTTACATTGTTATATCACAAGAGATAAATAAGTGTCACTTAAAAATATCAAAATGAATAAAAAGAAAGCAAAGTATGAAAATAGAGACTTGACATATTTTCAAAATCAAACAAGTGTTGCATTAAATTAGCATTTTTTGAACAAAATAAGAATTCACCTAAAGAGATTTTAACCATTTTATTTCTACTAAGAGTACAATATCACAAGTGATAGATAACATTGGTTGCATTAAAAAAAATATACGCTTGTCAATTGCGATGAAAGGCACAAAACTATCTTGTACCTGAAAATTATAAAAATATTTGAAAAGACATAGGTGATAATATATAAAATATACAGAGCAATGAAATATCTCAGGTGATATTAAAGGTTAAAAAACATACTTGTTTGTTTATGACATATCACAAGTGATATTAGACATTAATTTTTTTTTTAATAAAATATCACAATTGATATTAGACATCTAATATAATAAAGTTTAATAATAAGCATGAAAACGTGTGAAAATAGACGAAAACGTATAAAAAAACTGCAAAAAATGGACGAAAACGTATGAAAACGTACAAAAACGTCTGAACAGACAAAAACATATAAAAACGAATAAAAAGTGTATATATAACACCCCCAAAATCTTAATGACAGCGAAAGACTAATTCGGGTGTTACTCGAACGGAGATAATAGTAAATAATTATAGAAAACGACTCGAAAGAGGCGTTTTATTAAAAGTAGTTATCATTCATTGAAAACTCATAGTTGTTATAAAATATTGTAAAATGTTCAAGCGTTTTCCCAAAATAAAGATCATGAGTTTGAAAGAAATGACAACTTTATGTTTACACCACAAGTACAGCCTTGACATGCCTCACTCCATGCCTTGGTCATAATCTTCACTCGTTACCTGAGATAACATGCTTAAAAAGGTCAACAAAAATGTTGAGTGAGGTTCATAGGTTTAAATAACAGTTGAACACAAGTATATGAGCATAATCATTATAAACTAACAATATCATAAAGAAATCACAGATTATTATGAGCTAAGCTCATGCAACCAAGAATCAACTGCATACACCGAATTACCAGTGTACGTAAGTTTTGCCCCAAAGGAGGTAATTGCCAATTACCTAATGCAATTCAAATATGGTGCGCCCCGGTTATTTCTTTAAAACCAAGACGGGGTCGTTACTACCCATAGTATTATTCACGATATCTGCGTTCAATCGTGATGACTAATGGTTCATGATACAGGGGACTTATGGCTAAATACTTAGGGGGTGTTTGATAACTACTTAGTGGGATGATTCAGCATGAGTTACCTAGTCGGTCAGATTAGAGTTTGTTTGATATGAAAAATAATGGCACTGATTGACCCAAATGACTTCTGAGTGGGCCAGCTCAAAAGTTATGCTCTTCCGTTCATCATGATATTTTTCTACACATATGTTATATGTTTGTATTCTTTTAGCTGCACTTTGATAATTATAATAACAAGTATTTAACACCCGCCGCTCCGCGGCAGGAGTTTTCGAATACTGTGGTTTGTGGCTGCTAGTTGCGATATCCCCATTATTTATCCGGAACTACTATCACCTCCGCGAGTGGCCTATAACCATAACTAAGGTACATTTGATAATGATATAGTTGTTAAGACTAAAGAGTGAATTTGTAGCCTTTGGCACCCATGGTATAATAGCTATGCTTCCATTATTTTTCTCGGTCTTACTCTCCTGTTTCTATGTTTTGCCACGTGATGGTTGAAGTAGGTTGGGACGGTTCGACCATATAAACGAATCTGTACACGACATAAAACTGATAGGAATGAGTCGCCTTCTATGACAGGTAACTGTTATAAAGTTGTGGTTTTCTTAGTTAGTTAAGTTATTACCGCAAAAAACACTACTACCAACTGTAACTCATACCATTAATTTATATACAAATATGTTTGGCTACTAAGAAATGAATAAACATATATTACATGCCATGAGCAAAAGTGAACGTTAAACATAACCAAAATCCAACTTATCTGTTTCAAAGTTACGTATAGATGCCAAATTCAAAGATGAGGATTAAGTCTCAATATTACCTTACTTCAAGATGGCAGCGACGCTCTCAGGCTGCAATGAAGGAGACACAACATCAGCATAAGTTTCGATATCAGCAGGAATATGAATGAAAATCATATAACATAGAGAACTTAGCTTTATAAGCTTTGAACAGTTGTCACATGCACATGTTTCAGATGAATGCAACGCGGGCCTATCTGTCTCAACCCTTCAAATAATTTACCCATTTTAACCCGTTACCCAACCCATCTATATAACCTGTTACTTGGTTTATTAGGTCTAACAATTCCTCCTCCATTTCCACCTTCGCCTTGTCTTTTTCTATAATTTCATCAATGAACTTCGGCATGTGACTTCAATCATAACATCATAAGCTATTCTGAATGACTTTAATTGGACGCGTGGGTGTAGTATTCTGAATAGAAATGACGAATCACGGTGTTAGTAAAGTTTCCCTAGACTCATTCGTACCCTTTTTAATTTAATTTAAAAAATGCAAGTAGAATATGACATTACATGCATCAATTACTTTTCCTGATTGCCTTTCCGTTGCTGAAACTGATCATCTTCCTGTTTCACCACCTGCTGTAGCAGAACCTGTAATGAAACAACGAACCGTTATTAGAAGACAGTGCGAACTACATAAATATCTAAAAGAATTAGTTTATTGTTGTTCTCATGGGACATAGGGACAATATGACTATTGGACCTAACAGGAACTCACAAATAGATCATTTAACTGTCACGATTCAAATATCTAATACTATAATGTTAAGCGTTTTCCAATTTTCATAGAATAACTGTAAACCAAATTAGCAAAGTGGAGATAGCTATTACCTTATACTTCTTGGTAGTCCACCTAAGGGTTGCGAATCTGGTGATGAGGTGATCATTCCAACATCCAAGAAACAACAAAAAAATTGCATAATTGGACTGCAAAATATGAGGCTCAGATATGCAAATATCGGATCGTTATGAAACACGCGGCATGGCTGCAACCACCCTCCAGGTATGGATGCCCCGCCAAGACACGGCCCTCAGTACGCCACAATCCAATAAAATATAAATGCAGGAAATCATCATCGCCAACGAATGGGGTGAATAAACGGCCTTCATATTCGGTACCTTTTTATTTGCCAACGAATAAAATACAACGGTTTGAACATGGTTTCGTGAATGAAAACCAATAATTAAGAAGAGTTGTGTAGTATACGGGTAACTCAAACGTGTTAGGTTTGAGCACCGAGATCGTTCCGAACGAGGGTTGAATGGAATTTCCAACTCACGTCTCAAATATCGGGATTCGAATAAGAAAAGGGGCATAAGATGATATTATCTAAACTACGGGATAAGGAAATCATAAAGGAACTAAGATCTACGGGAAAACCTAAGAACTATGGCAAACTACGCAATTCTACACTAAAACGCAAAAACGGAAATAAAACGAAACGCGAATAAAAAGCAAATACGTCTAATCTTACTCCTAAAAATAATCCAAAACTACTTTTACTCTAAAAATGATATTAGAAAACTAATTTAGAATTAAAACTATTTTTTTAGGAATTTTCTTGAATTTATTCTAATTTAAAAACTAATTATTAAATTTAAAAATAAAACTAAATAACTAAAAATTATGAAAGAGAAAGGGAAAAATATGGAATTACTTTCTAAAAATCTAAAATATCATAAAAGACTTTTCTAAACTATTTTTGTAATTTTCTGATTATTTTTCTAATTTCTATGAATTTAAATCTATTTAAATCTAATTTAAATATTGAAAAATACCAAATAAAGGGAGAAAAATAGGGAAAAATGTTTTTTATGCTTTTTATATTTATCTTAAACTATTAAAATTGAAAAATTATTTTTTGGAACTTTTTCTGAATTAAATGCAATTAAAGCTAATTTAAAATGATTAAAAACTGATTTTAATAAAGAAAAAAAATAGTGAACAGTGTCCAAAAATTATGAACATTTCAGGGAAATCCTAAAATTATAATCTAAAGCTGAGAAAAATGGAAAAAGATGGGCTTATGTGTAATAAACTGAAGCTGTAGTGTAAACTAGATCTAAATAAGCACTATTTAATAAGCAAATAAGCAATAGAGTGAGCCAACAGAAAACTTAAGCTAAATAACTCTAAAACTACTCTAAGGGAGCTAAATGCAACTACTCCTATAACCTAAATAAGCATCTACCAAGATTAGAGCTCACTGACCTAATAAGCAAATCTGATTCTGAACCCACTGTTTGAACTAATCTAACTGCTTATTCAGTAAGCTAGAGAGAAAACCTGAAATGGAGATCTCAAGTCTACCAACCAGAGAACATGTGACCAAAGTTTCAGATCATAAGGACAAGTATTGAAGCATTTATGGATCAAACAAAAGGGCTGCTAACTGGGACAGAATCTGCTGCACAGAACAGTGAAACAGGGCAGCTACTTTGAGCTTGTCTATCAGCTTATCAGAGAAGCTAATTAGAAAACTAAAAGCGTGGCCTTAAAGACCACCTAGCAAACTACCAATGGACCAAAAATCAGGCCCTGACAAGCTCTAATTAACCTTGCACAACTGCTGCAATGTTCAGCAAAAACTTGTTCATAACTGCAGTTTTGACTTTTTCATTCTTAACATGCTTTGACTAAAATGAAATACGATTCTTCCTAATTTGAACTAGAATGTAATCAAAAGCTATAATACTACCTATTTGAGACAAATAAGCAACTGATGAACCACAATGAGCAAATTTGCAATCTAATATTCCTAACAGGTGACTGAAATGAGAGTGTAGATTTAATATGACTTTCTATGAAATATCTATGCAAAATTATGATCAAACTGCTTTATTCTAACCTAAGCTAACTAACTTGAAGCAACTAAACTCACTGAATCAGAAATGATAACAGATGAAGCAAATAATCCAAACACTCCCTTAAATAATCAAAAGGCACATTAAACCAATAAAACTTAAAGGAACATTACTACAACCAACTTTTAATACTTAAATGACCTCCATTCTCATTACAAAAACAGATTACCAACAGTAGATATCTAAAAACTAATTTGACTCTAAATTTTGACCCGAGTTGACTATTGTTGACTTTTTGTGAAAACTTTGAATTAGGACAATTAAAAGCAAAGTGAGCTAACATAAGCTTGAATAAGCTTATGTGAGCTTAAGTAGACAGAGATTAAATGATTTAAACAGAAAGTTAATGATTAAGCTAATGACAAATGATTTGGAAATAACAAGGAGAAATTGCATTAATGAAAAATGGTTTACAAAGAAAAACTGATATTAAAACTACATTTAACTAATGGAAAACAGTAAATGATATGAAGATTAATTGGTAACAATTTCCTAAAAACATAGAAATTGGACGAGCTAAAATGTGACTTGAAAGGGATCTTTTATAGCTGAGCAGATGCTAGAGATGCTTCTGGAACTTCTAATCTGAGCCTTTGATCTTTCTTCTAGTCATCAAATCTAATCACAACCATTGGATCAAGAGTGTGAGGTGTTCCCACCAATGGGAGGCTTCCAAACTGCCACTTTGGCAATCCCTTGCATCATACCCACTGACACGTTTGTCAGAGCCTTCTAGAACACTTTTAAGTGAGGTAATATTGAGGTGTACGGGTAAAAGGGTGGAAGGGTGGTAAACAGTGAATCCATGGGGTAAAAGGGTGTTTGGGCGCGTTACAGGGGAAGGGGGTTTTTTTATTGTTGTTTGACTTGGGTGGGTATTTGACCGGGTATAAGAAACGGGTCAAGAGTTTTTTTTTCGGGTTGGATAGTTAATACGGGGTTGAGGGATTGGTTGGCCGGGTATTGCTATTGGATTGGGCTTAAGATTGTTTTGGGCCAAGGTTTGATATATAAGGATATTTAGTGCATGTTTTCAAAAACCAAGGACCAAAAGGTGTAATTGTGAAATGGTAAAGGTGATTTGGGTAAATGGGATAAATGAAAGGTGAGGGGTGAAAATGGTAAAATGGGAAAGTTAAAGGGTTGAAAGTGTAATTTGGGAAAGTTGAGGGATTATTTGTGAAAAAGTGGTAAAATGAAAGGTGTAATGTGAAAATGTGATATAATGACGGTTTTTTCAGTGAAATCTCCAAATCTTTATCTAGAACTCCGTATTTTGCACTTTTGAGCTTCAAATCCAATAAATAGCATCCCCAGCATCGGTTTTTGCACTCTTCTCTCTCTCGTGCTCGGTTTTCTTCCGTTTTGGCTTCTTTTTGTGTGTTTTTAAATATCCGTACCTGCACATGCATAAACTCAAGAAAACCACAAATATTAGCAATAAACGGCCTTTCTTGGTTGTTTTGGGTCTATTTTGATAATGAAAAAGTATGTGTTTTAGCACATACCAAAATACCCCAGACGAGACTATTGCCGTGTCCTCACGCAATGTAATCAACTCACGCTTCTAAAACCAAGGATTTCAATCTCTTTCTACTAAACCTATGAAGAAGTAGCAAAGATTCCTCAAAAGAGATTAAGAAAACCTTAATTCTAAAAACGCCCCGTTTACCTTTTAATTCACATATAGATATTACGATTAAGCACATCAGATTATGAATGACGGTTTGTTGAACTTTCATGTCGATCAATAACTCCAACATTTTTCAAACGACACGTTAGGATCACGGAGTAGAAAACACAACACAGCGTGAAGTGACCATACGGATAGAATACATCGTCCCTGATTTTTCACAAGCTCCCAAACTAAGCGTAAAACCGAAATCATTGTTACAAATGATTCTAGATGCTAACACTACCCATGGAAGTTACTTGTGTACTTACTTTTCGTTCCCATTTTCCTATTTCCTCTAGATTTTTTTATTTTTGTGAGAAATGAATTTCTTCAAATTCTCGTTTCGATAAGAATTATTCTGATAAAGATACAAAGCTAAGTCAATAATTAGTTATCCGCCTTCTCTCAAGAACCATTGTCGTAAAAATGAGGTCCACATCAAGGAATTTTATTACTAACTTTTGACTTTTCCAATTTTCATTTTTCAACTTTTTTTTTTTTTTTTTTTTTTTTTTACATTGCACTTATACCTTTTACTTTTATTGAGTTGTGAACCACGGAGCTTCACGGGGTAATGCCAAGACTATAGGCTTCATGAAATGAGGATCCCGGCTGGCTAGGCTAAGACCTCACTCAATCCTGGCTAAAGATCCAAGGGTCCGATCTCGACACCGCAGCTCACAACTTTACTTATTACTTTATCACTGATCACTGATTACTCATTTATTTATTACGGATCCTTGATGTATACCCAATTTTTAAAACAAAGATTCTTTAAAGAAGATAAAGAACTAACTATCGCCAAAAACTCGACATCTCTAATTATTTAGACAGATATGGGGTGAAACAATTTTGTGGGAACAAAAAGCCATAAGTACCTTCGATGGGCTCTAAAGAGAACCAACTACTCCACGCTTAGCATCTAAACTCATAAGTAACTCTATCATTTCTCGATCTCTGCAAATTAAAATCCCAAATAATGAGATCCGCAGATGCTTAGCCGATAATTTTTAGGTTATCTAAGGTTAAGGGAACCAGCTAGGGCTCAACACGCCCGGTCAAGTCAGAATTCTATTCCTACTCTCACCAGCGGAAAGTCAATCAAGGTGTCAAAACATATATTAACTTAGCAAATGTTTCGTCTAATGAAATCAAGTTATGCATATTTAAAGTCACTCAGGGAAACTTGCAAAATCTTGGCCTTGTGAGCTAGAATTCGCATTTTATAGCTTCTTATCTAAGAGACTGGCAAAACTTTTCAATCAAAAAGACTAGCAAAAGCTTACAAAAATTTTTAAATTTTGCTCATTTTTGCACAATTTTTCATTTTCTAAGGAAAAACGGGGTTACGAGAGAAACACGACAGAAATAAGCAAGTGCGGTCGAATCAAATCGAAGATTACCCTACCCCAGACTAGAATGGAACATTGTCCTCAATGTTTAAAGCAAGGGTATCACGAAAATCTAAAAGCCGTTTATAAAGTATGCTCAAAGATAAACGTTAGTCGATAAGATTAGGATATCGGATTTCCTTCAGCAACGATCATGAGACTCGAGTGGAGAAATGACAAACTTTGAGCACGAGAGTCTTCATATCGGGACAATCCTACACACATCACAAACTACCAAACACGAGAAATCGAAGAGGCGGACCCCTTCGCGTCACTTATTAGAAAATAGAAAGAAGAGAAGGATAAGCATGGGGTGCCTCCCACGAAGCGCTACTGTTTTTGATCCACGAGTCGCTAGCCTGACTCGTCCCCGAATTCATTTGTCCTTGGGGAAGAAAGTGGAAAAAACAATCTACATCGGACTTTCGCTCAAGAGGTTTGGATAAACATTGAAACATAAGAAAGTTCCACTCCGACGAGATACCCATGGTTCTAATAAAGGAAAAGCGGTGATACCGGGGTCAAAGATGGTATCCTCACTCTCGCATGAGTGAAGAAGAGGAGAAAGCACATTATAAGTGAGGAATGGAATAAAGATTTTGATAACAATTAGAATCCATTCTCCATCTTCAAAAGCAAATTTTATATAATCTTTAATTTGAATTTGATCATTTAAGCTCATAGGGTGATTTCCAACAAAGACATCGGGAGGAAGAGGTGGGATGATGTCATCAATAACGGAACTCTTTTGAGAGAGTTGTTCTTCCCCCAAACTAAAATCTACCTCAAGGTCAAAACAGACACGATCATATTCTGGAGGAGATATGATATGAGAGAGTTCACCGGAGAACTCCTCGAGAAGTAAATCAAGAGACGAATCCTTGAGCTCGGGCTCCGAAGGATTTCCATTAGACGGCTCTACTTCTTGAATTTCTTCAATCGAGATAAACGGAGGTGGGATTTGTGCTGGACTTTGTAAGCTTGGAACTTGCACCTTTTCCATTATGGTCTCCGTGTCGGACTCATCACTTTCCTCATCAAAGATTTGATTGTCAAGATTGAGAGTAAATTCTGAATCGAATTCAAACAAAGGATTTGTGAAGGTCATTTTGAAAGTTTCTGAAATCGAATCGAAAGGTGTCTCAGATACCCTTGGGATTGGAACAAGGTCATCAATATTCTCAAGAGGAGTGCATTCGACTTCCTTATCCCCCATTGACAAGGTATCCGAAAGTTCGTTAATGAACGGATCACAATTGGTTTCAACAATTTCCGGCGAAATTGGATCATCGACTTCTTCAAATGGTTCATCATCATCACTATCGTCAGAATCTGAATAGTAAAAGGTGGATGAATAACTCGGTCTTTGTTGATAATGGTGACTAAAATATCTTTCTTGCTTGCCAAAGACGTCAATTTGAGCACTCATAACAGAAATTTTCTCGGAATAATGATCACTCAACATAGTGGTAGAATCGTAAGGAACGTCAGCATCCCACTGATAATGATGTTGCGTCATATTCTCGATCAAATCGTAAGCTTCTTGAGGTGTCTTCCGCATGAGATTTCCACCAGCTGCCAACATGATTTTGTCTCGATCAATCGTAGTGATACCATGATAAAAGGTTAGGATTTGATCAAGAAGCAAAATTCGGTGATCGGGACATTTCTGTAATAATGTTTTGAATCTTTCCCAAGCTTCAAATACGGATTCCTTGGGTGATTGTTGGAAATTAAGAATTTCTTTCCTTAGCTGCATCGTTTTCGAATATGGAAAGTATTTTGAAAGAAACTTGCGAAACATCTCTTCCCAAGTATGAATCGAATGTTTTTCAAGGGTATAAAACCAAGATTCGGCTTCGTGGGTTAAAGAGAAGGGGAAGAGATTCAATCGGATATCATCTTGAGAAACGCCACGTTGCTTCATGATTTGAGTGATAGATAAAAACTTGTTCAAGTGCTCGTTAGCATCTTCGTCGTTAAATCCATGAAATTGACAATGATGTCGAAGAAGACGAACCATACGATTTTTCAATCTAAAATTGGTTCCCGGAATAATCGGTCCTCCTCGACCGATAAGTGAAGGACGATAGAAATCCTCCATGGTTCGAGGATCATGGGGATCAAAGGGTGCGAAATCGAGCATTGTGGAGAATTAAACAATTTAGAGGGTAAAGAGATAAGAATTAAACATATAGAGGAAATCGAAGATTATTTTTGAGTTTTTAAAGATAGAAATCATAAAAGGAAAATAAACTTTGAAAAGGAAAATCTTTTTGGGTTTTTATAAAAGAGATATGTACAAATATCAACGATAACTTCACGAGGAAGGATCTTCAAAAACCGCGAATCGAGACGGAATACGAAAACTCGCTACAAGCCCTCCCCGGCAGCGGCGCCAAAAATTGGTTTCGTGAATGAAAACCAATAATTAAGAAGAGTTGTGTAGTATACGGGTAACTCAAACGTGTTAGGTTTGAGCACCGAGATCGTTCCGAACGAGGGTTGAATGGAATTTCCAACTCACGTCTCAAATATCGGGATTCGAATAAGAAAAGGGGCATAAGATGATATTATCTAAACTACGGGATAAGGAAATCATAAAGGAACTAAGATCTACGGGAAAACCTAAGAACTATGGCAAACTACGCAATTCTACACTAAAACGCAAAAACGGAAATAAAACGAAACGCGAATAAAAAGCAAATACGTCTAATCTTACTCCTAAAAATAATCCAAAACTACTTTTACTCTAAAAATGATATTAGAAAACTAATTTAGAATTAAAACTATTTTTTTAGGAATTTTCTTGAATTTATTCTAATTTAAAAACTAATTATTAAATTTAAAAATAAAACTAAATAACTAAAAATTATGAAAGAGAAAGGGAAAAATATGGAATTACTTTCTAAAAATCTAAAATATCATAAAAGACTTTTCTAAACTATTTTTGTAATTTTCTGATTATTTTTCTAATTTCTATGAATTTAAATCTATTTAAATCTAATTTAAATATTGAAAAATACCAAATAAAGGGAGAAAAATAGGGAAAAATGTTTTTTATGCTTTTTATATTTATCTTAAACTATTAAAATTGAAAAATTATTTTTTGGAACTTTTTCTGAATTAAATGCAATTAAAGCTAATTTAAAATGATTAAAAACTGATTTTAATAAAGAAAAAAAATAGTGAACAGTGTCCAAAAATTATGAACATTTCAGGGAAATCCTAAAATTATAATCTAAAGCTGAGAAAAATGGAAAAAGATGGGCTTATGTGTAATAAACTGAAGCTGTAGTGTAAACTAGATCTAAATAAGCACTATTTAATAAGCAAATAAGCAATAGAGTGAGCCAACAGAAAACTTAAGCTAAATAACTCTAAAACTACTCTAAGGGAGCTAAATGCAACTACTCCTATAACCTAAATAAGCATCTACCAAGATTAGAGCTCACTGACCTAATAAGCAAATCTGATTCTGAACCCACTGTTTGAACTAATCTAACTGCTTATTCAGTAAGCTAGAGAGAAAACCTGAAATGGAGATCTCAAGTCTACCAACCAGAGAACATGTGACCAAAGTTTCAGATCATAAGGACAAGTATTGAAGCATTTATGGATCAAACAAAAGGGCTGCTAACTGGGACAGAATCTGCTGCACAGAACAGTGAAACAGGGCAGCTACTTTGAGCTTGTCTATCAGCTTATCAGAGAAGCTAATTAGAAAACTAAAAGCGTGGCCTTAAAGACCACCTAGCAAACTACCAATGGACCAAAAATCAGGCCCTGACAAGCTCTAATTAACCTTGCACAACTGCTGCAATGTTCAGCAAAAACTTGTTCATAACTGCAGTTTTGACTTTTTCATTCTTAACATGCTTTGACTAAAATGAAATACGATTCTTCCTAATTTGAACTAGAATGTAATCAAAAGCTATAATACTACCTATTTGAGACAAATAAGCAACTGATGAACCACAATGAGCAAATTTGCAATCTAATATTCCTAACAGGTGACTGAAATGAGAGTGTAGATTTAATATGACTTTCTATGAAATATCTATGCAAAATTATGATCAAACTGCTTTATTCTAACCTAAGCTAACTAACTTGAAGCAACTAAACTCACTGAATCAGAAATGATAACAGATGAAGCAAATAATCCAAACACTCCCTTAAATAATCAAAAGGCACATTAAACCAATAAAACTTAAAGGAACATTACTACAACCAACTTTTAATACTTAAATGACCTCCATTCTCATTACAAAAACAGATTACCAACAGTAGATATCTAAAAACTAATTTGACTCTAAATTTTGACCCGAGTTGACTATTGTTGACTTTTTGTGAAAACTTTGAATTAGGACAATTAAAAGCAAAGTGAGCTAACATAAGCTTGAATAAGCTTATGTGAGCTTAAGTAGACAGAGATTAAATGATTTAAACAGAAAGTTAATGATTAAGCTAATGACAAATGATTTGGAAATAACAAGGAGAAATTGCATTAATGAAAAATGGTTTACAAAGAAAAACTGATATTAAAACTACATTTAACTAATGGAAAACAGTAAATGATATGAAGATTAATTGGTAACAATTTCCTAAAAACATAGAAATTGGACGAGCTAAAATGTGACTTGAAAGGGATCTTTTATAGCTGAGCAGATGCTAGAGATGCTTCTGGAACTTCTAATCTGAGCCTTTGATCTTTCTTCTAGTCATCAAATCTAATCACAACCATTGGATCAAGAGTGTGAGGTGTTCCCACCAATGGGAGGCTTCCAAACTGCCACTTTGGCAATCCCTTGCATCATACCCACTGACACGTTTGTCAGAGCCTTCTAGAACACTTTTAAGTGAGGTAATATTGAGGTGTACGGGTAAAAGGGTGGAAGGGTGGTAAACAGTGAATCCATGGGGTAAAAGGGTGTTTGGGCGCGTTACAGGGGAAGGGGGTTTTTTTATTGTTGTTTGACTTGGGTGGGTATTTGACCGGGTATAAGAAACGGGTCAAGAGTTTTTTTTTCGGGTTGGATAGTTAATACGGGGTTGAGGGATTGGTTGGCCGGGTATTGCTATTGGATTGGGCTTAAGATTGTTTTGGGCCAAGGTTTGATATATAAGGATATTTAGTGCATGTTTTCAAAAACCAAGGACCAAAAGGTGTAATTGTGAAATGGTAAAGGTGATTTGGGTAAATGGGATAAATGAAAGGTGAGGGGTGAAAATGGTAAAATGGGAAAGTTAAAGGGTTGAAAGTGTAATTTGGGAAAGTTGAGGGATTATTTGTGAAAAAGTGGTAAAATGAAAGGTGTAATGTGAAAATGTGATATAATGACGGTTTTTTCAGTGAAATCTCCAAATCTTTATCTAGAACTCCGTATTTTGCACTTTTGAGCTTCAAATCCAATAAATAGCATCCCCAGCATCGGTTTTTGCACTCTTCTCTCTCTCGTGCTCGGTTTTCTTCCGTTTTGGCTTCTTTTTGTGTGTTTTTAAATATCCGTACCTGCACATGCATAAACTCAAGAAAACCACAAATATTAGCAATAAACGGCCTTTCTTGGTTGTTTTGGGTCTATTTTGATAATGAAAAAGTATGTGTTTTAGCACATACCAGAACACGTTCCCAACTATAATAACACATATAAATACGTTGCTACACCAAGTTTTGGACAATGTCACCATTTACGTAGCCTATGTAAACCTACCACTGCCTCATTAATATTGATGTCACAAACCCAGAAAAGTATCGCTTATCAACCACCCAACAACACCAGCTATCGAGTTAAGTCCTAGAATATGAGGCTCAGCTACGGAACTAACCCGGAAAAAGAGGATACATCCGGCATGGCTGCAAACCAAATAGGTTGCCACGCCAAGTTCCGGAAAATCTCAGCTTTTACCACGTAGGCCGTAGCCCATGTAAACCTACCACTGCCTCATTAATATTGATGTCACAAACCTAGAAAAAGTATCACTTATCAACCACCCAACAACACCAGCTATCGAGTTAAGTCCTAAAATATGAGGCTCAGATACGGAACTAACCCGAAAAAAAAGGATACATCCCGCATGGCTGCAAACCAAATAGGTTGCCACGCCAAGTTCCGGAAAATCTCAGCTTTTACCTAGGCCGTGTAAACTCATCACTGCCTCATTAATACTGATAGCGTCATGCTGATAAGCAAACAAATCCAGCAAAACTATCATTTATCAACCCTGCAACAACACCAGCTATTGAGCTAAGGCCACGGTAACTTTTGTTAAATGGTAGTGACTTTTGTTAAATGGCACAACTTTGCACAATATTGGCAACCTATTCTAAAATAGTTCATACCAGCTGAGATCAGTTTTCCAAATAGGTTGGAAATAGCTTAGATCAACCAACTTTATGTTTCAGTTTACAAATAGCACCGATAACTACATTTTTTTTTTGTTCTTTTCAAAATTACAAAAAAACATCTGAATATTTAAACCTCATATACATAATCAAGATAACAAAGATAGAAAACAATTGCGTACCTGACTTCGAATCAAGAACCCCAATCTTGATTAATAATCAAAAGCAAACCTTTAAACAAATTTGAGAACAATACCCACATCCAGAACAGATGAGATCTATGAACCGACTAATACTATCATTAGCTGTCATTCGGCAGTGATGATAAGATCTGCGTGTAGCGCGTCCTGATGAGACACGTCTACAACCAACTATATTCACATATGAATACGGGTCCAAAAACAAAGTCACAACCGGCACAATAGTAAGACGGCCCAAAAGACTAAACATGGTCAGGCCCAAAGACGAAATAAAATAACATAGTTTAATATAAAAACTGGGTGAATAAAATAACATAGTTTGGGATAGCTCTCTCCCATTAGGATATATATAAATTTATTTTATTTACTAACCTCCACATTATTATAGGAAAGCAATGGTCAAACAACGTAAATTGATTTGATATTATGATATAATACAATATAAAATGATCCCAATGTATAAATGTGGAAATCAAGTGCTGAACTAGATTTATATGCATTTCATTAGACGCATAAAAATTAGATGCCGAAGGAATTTTTATTTATGTTTATAAATGTCGAACACTTTTTATTTCTTACACTACTAAATCATATAAAATGACAATGTTAATTTACTAAAATCATTCTCTGATAAAAAAAACTATCAAAAGGTAGTTTTCAATAAGAACAAGAATCATTCGGCAACTTTGAATCATTAGTATTTTGTATCATTCAGTGCTAAATAATAATGTACTATCAAACAGCCCCTTAGGCAATTCCAATAATCAAGAAGCGAACGTTTATGAAAAACCTTATGTTCTAGTTTAGAGCATGTATCTCCCTCGCGGGGTTTGAAAATAAAAGTAAAAGCGAGGCTATGAACTCACCTTGATGAAAATGAACAAGCACAATGTAGCGGAGGTTCCAAACCGAAACCTAAAATGATGAGATGGCGAGTCTCAGATATGATAAACATTTTGGTTCGCGACCAAAATAATAGAGCATTGAATATTCTTATTCAATAGATCATTGAATTGTCCAATTCAATAATGTGTGCGTGCTTAACGTTTTAAGTTAATTTTATTTGCTACATTGCCTTAATTAATGATCCTCACTTACGCACAAGTGTAATTGTTTCCCCCGTTGTGATCTCGTAAAATGATAGTGTTTTTGAGTATTTTAGTTTGTTTAGATCCCACATGCGTTTTATCGGATTATATATATATAATTATAATCTTATAAATATATATATATGTAATATAATTAACGTTATCCGATAATAAAATACTCATATGATCAAAATACTCATTTTTACGAAGTTAAAATAAATTCATAAGTTTTTATAAACTTTTCCCGAATTTACACTTTTTACACTCAAGTTTCAAAGTATACAAGTTTAGTCCCTCAAGTTTAAGCTATTGACACTTTTTACCCAAAATGTATTTATATCAAAAAATTTCAGATTTTGACAGTTTTAACCGTTGAGAAAACTATTTTTACGAAACAGCCCTCCAAGATACGTTTTTAACGCATTTAGACCTTAGGTTTTCCACTTTTACATTTTTCACCCAAACTTAAATTATAACTAGTTTTAACATATTACAAGATCGGTCCTTGTGGTTTCCGTTCGGTTACATGCATACGCATATCCAACCTTTTACTTTCAAAAATAGTGCATGTTAGTCCCTCAACTTCTCTTGCATGTTTATATACGTATAAAAACCATCCCTTTATCTTTCAAAATGTTACGGTTTTAACCCAAAGACAACACAATTTGTATTTTAAGTCCGAAATATATCTTTAATACACGAAAACTTTACAAAATGTTTATAAGTTTATCTCTAGCTTATTTTTAGTGCTTATTGGCTTATTATCACCTTATTGTCACCTTATTGGGTCGGGTTGGGTGTTGTTTAAACTTAGTTTGGGCTTAATGGGCTTACGTGTTGGCCTTTAAGCTCGTTTACCATTTGCGTTTGAATTAAATAGGTACGAGAGGTCCTAAGGTTTTCAAGAGATTTTGTAACTTGTTTTATACATGAAACACAAGTTCTAACGTGTAACTAGGGGTGAATATGTGTCGTGTGGTGAAATGTTAGACATAACAAGAGGTTTAGGGTGCGTTTAACGTGTTTAATGTGTGATATGATATACATATATGTACGTAACTAAATGAAAGGAGTTAAAAATGAAATGAGTTTAGATGAAACTTACTACACTCGTCTAGAGTTGAGATGAAACGTGAGGTTAGAGCTTTTGTTGACTTATTCGACCCTTGTTCTCCTTATAATGCTACTCGACTAAATGTTTGCCCCAAGTTTTCCTTAAACCTTACTTCTATTCATTTTCCTTTTTCTTCCCTTGGATACCACGGTGGACGATTTATGGTGTAGTGTGAGGGTAGATGTATGAGAGTTGAATGTGGAAACGTGTTTGTGAGTTTGTCTACTTTTGTGACAAGGTTTATAAAGAAAAGGCAAGTATGGCTTTTGTATTTGTTTATGCTATCTCCTACAAGTTCCAAGATCTTATACAACATGTGTGGAATTGTTATATGGGCGTGCAAGATGGCAGCCGATTTCTAGGGATCCTTCATGCTTGGTAGAGTGTGTTTTTGGATTTGGAACATGTTACACATTGGATCATAAAGTCTTATGGATAGTCAAAGGAGTCTAGGCATTATTTTAATGGTAATTAGGAGCTAATTGAGCATGTTTGTCTCCCTTGTTGCTTGTCTAGTCGAATACCAAGGAAACATCACAACTAAGTTGAAATTCTATCATGTGGTATATTTGCTTGTGCAAGTTTACATTTTTTTTCTTTCGACCGATTGTAAGACAAGGAAAACCACAACAAAACTTCCATAACTTGAATTAGTGTTTTGGGCTTGGTATAAATGGTGAAGCCCATTAGGGTGAAAGGAGAGTTTTCGGTTGGGCTTGGGTGGTGAACGAGACCCATGGGTGAAATGATTGTGGGTTGGGTTCGGATTAAGTGTAAGGCCCAAAAGAAATGTGGGTTAGATCGAGTGGTAATGCGAAGCCCAATAAGTTTCTAGGCCCAATATGAATTTAATATATTTTTATTAGAATTTATTTCATATTTTTATAAATTTTTACATATACAATATGTATTTTAAGAATATCGGGATCGTGGGGAATTTCGTTCTGATCACAACGGTATATTTATGAACGCTCAAGTTGCGTTGATCATGCATATGTCAAATGATATGCAAATGTGATGTTTAGAAAATTTCATAATGATATAAATCGTGCTTAATTTCTGATTAAGGTCTTAAGTACAATGAAATTTTCCGGGAGCTTATAGTACCTACCCCTTAAGAGAACCGTGTCCCGCGGTTTAACTCGCAGAGGTTGTCATGGGTGGTTAGATGAACATGTGGGAATACTTGGAACGCATTACATCCTCGCGCTCCTAGGTGAACTCTGCACCACGTTTCTTGTGATTCCATCGAACTTTAACAATAGGAATGCGACTTTGCTTAAGCCTCTTGACTTCCCTTTCCATGATCTCAACGGGTTCTTCTACGAAGCTAAGTTTTTCATTGAGGTGTATGTCCTTTAGGGGTACGACTAGAGTTTCATCCGATAGACACTTCTTAAGATTCGAAACATGGAAAGTGTCATGTACTCGACTAAGCTCTTCGGGAAGTTCGAGCTTATATGCCACTGGACCAATTCTTTGCAGAATTTTGAATGGTCCTACGTATCGAGGTTTGAGTTTTCCTCTCTTTCCAAACCTGACCATTCCCTTCCAGGGTGATACTTTGAGCATTACTAGGTCTCCAACTTGGAATTCCATTGGTTTTCTCCTGACATCTGCGTAGCTCTTTTGTCTATCTTGAGCTGCTTGTAGTCGTTGCCTAATTTGCATTATCTTGTCAATTGTCTCCTGGACAATCTCAGGGCCTCTGAGTTGTACTTCTCCAACTTCTGCCCAGCAAACAGGCGATCAGCATTTTCTTCCATAAAGTGCTTCAAAAGGAGCGGCTTTAATGCTGGCGTGGTAACTGTTATTGTAAGAAAATTCAGCCAGAGGTAAGTGCTTATTCCATCCTTTTCCGAAATCAATCACACATGCTCTTAGCATGTCTTCAAGAGTTTGGATCATTTTTTCACTTTGTCTATCTGTTTGAGGATGATATGCGGTACTCATATCCAATTTGGTACCCATGGTGTTTTGGAGTGTTTGCCAAAATCTCGAGGTGAATCGACTATCTCGATCAGATATGAATATATGATAGAGATCGATACACCGTGATGAGAAAGATAGCGAGTGTAATCATCTCGTCGTTCTCCTTGATTGGCAGAAAATGAGCCAATTTTGTGAGACGATCTACAATGACCCAAATGGTGTCAAAACCATTAGAAGTTCTCGATAACTTTGTGATGAAATCCATTGTGATTCTTTCCCATTTCCATACGGGAAGTTCTGGTTGGGTTAACAATCCTGACAGCTTTTGATGCTCTGCTTTGACTCTCAAACATGTCAAGCATTTACTGGCATATTCGGCGATATCAGCCTTCATATTTGGCCACCAATACAAAAGCTTTAGATCTTGATACATCTTGTTGGGACCAGGATGTATGAAATACTTAGATTTATGTAATTCATGCATGATGAGTTCTCGAATACCTCCGTAGAGTGGAATCCAACTTCGATCTTTAAAACATAACGTTCCATCCGATCTTTTCACAAATCCATTTTCGTTCCCCGGCATTCCATAAATCTTCTCATTCGGTCTGTTTTCTTCTTTAAGTGCTTCGATATGAGCTTCAAGAATTTTCGATGGTAGGGGTGAATTGATTACTATACCCAATTATCTCACTCTAAGTGGCTTAGGGCGATCTTTTCTACTCAAGGCGTCGGCAACAACGTTCGCCTTTCCGGGATGGTAACGAATCTCGCAGTCATAATCACTGAGTAATTCTAGCCAGCGGCGTTGACGCATATTTAGTTCTTTTTTATCTAAGACGTGTTGAAGACTTTTGTGATCAGTGTACACTATACACTTGGTTCCGTACAAATAATGTCTCCATAACTTGAGTGCAAATACCACAGCGCCAAGTTCTAGATCGTGAGTAGTATAATTCTTCTCATGAGTTTTAAGTTGACGTGATGCGTAAGCAATCACTTTATTCCTTTGCATGAGAACAACGCCTAAACCCATGTGTGAAGCATCAAAATATACTACAAAATCTTCTACTCCTTCAGGTAGTGCCAAGATGGGTGCTTCGCAAAGATTGTTCTTAAGGAGTTGAAAAGCTAATTCTTGATCGTCTCCCCCATTTGAATTTCTTCGTTTTCTGGGTTAACTCTGTCAATGGTTTGGCTATCTTCGAGAAACCTTCGATGAATCTCCGATAATAACCAGCAAGTCCTAAGAATTTACGGATCTCAGTGGGGTTGGTAGGTACTGACCAATTCTTTACGGATTCGATCTTTGCGGGATCCACGTGGATTCCTTTACCGTCGATCACATAACCAAGAAATTAGACTGTCTCAATCTAAAAATTGCATTTGGAAAACTTTGCATACAATTATTCATCCTTGAGTAACTTCAGGACAGTTCTTAGATGTTCCACATGTTCTCTTTATCACGAGAGTAGATAAGAATATCGTTAATGAACACAATGATGAATTTATCCATATATGGTTTACAGACTCTATTCATGAGGTCCATAAATACAACGGGTGCATTAGTTAAACCGAATGGCATTACTTGGAATTATAATGGCCATATCGAGTTCTAAATGCGGTCTTGGGTATATCCTCCTCTTTTACCCTTAACTGATGGTATCCAGATCTTAAATCAATCTTCGAGTATACACTCGAGCCTTGTAACTGATCAAATAGATCATCGATTCTTGGTAAGGGATAGCGGTTCTTGATTGTGAGCTTGTTCAATTCTCTGTAATCGATACATATCCGAAATGATCCATCTTCTTCTTAACGAATAAAACCGGTGCTCCCCAGGGTGAGGAACTTGGTCTAATGAATACTTTGTCAGATAGCTCTTCTTGTTGTTTAGACAATTCTTGCATTTCTGAGGGTGCTAAACGGTATGGTGCTCGTGCTACGGGAGTAGCTCCAGGGATAAGATCGATTTGAAATTTGACTTGTTGAGCATGTGGGAGTCCAGGAAAATCTTCTGGAAACACCTCTGGAAATTCTCTAACTACAGGTACATCCTTTAGTCGTTTCTCTTCCGACTTCTTTTCCGTTAGTTGAGCTAAGAAGGCATAACATCCTTTCTCCATGTACTTTATCGATTTCGAACATGGTATGATACTTAAGTACTTTCTACTTTGATCTCCTTGAATAACTAAAGTTTCACCATTGATTGGGATATGAACGGTTTTCTCGTCGCAAATAATCCTAGCATGGTGTTTAGACAACCAATCCATGCCAATTACGACATCGAAACTACCAAGTTTGATTGGAAAAAGATCTATGAGGAACGAGTGATCTTGTAACAAAATAGGGCAAATACGGATTACGATGTTGGTTCCTATTATCTTTCCATAGGCTAGTTCTATCTCATTCGTTGTATCTAAGGCAATTGGGGAAATTTCAAGTAATGGTGCAAATGTAGTAGATACAAAACTCTTATCGGCTCCAGAGTCAAACAAGATTTCTGTAGAATGATTGTTAAGAGAATACGTACCCGTCACAACATCAGGGTTCAACGACATGTCTCCATCTCCTACCACGTACGCCCCATGCACGCGCATTGTTCGGTTGAGCTGCATTCATTTTTGGGCATTGACTCTTGAAATGACCCTTTTCTCCACCTCCATAACAACTCATATTTGCCACAGTGTTTCCACCTCCAGGGTTTCAGCAATGCTTTCCTTGATGACCTACCTTGTTGCACTTGTCACACTTCACAGTGCACGGTCCAGAATGGTGCATCAAACATCTATTACACTGGGGATGTGGTCCACCATATCCTTTTCAAGCAGTTGGTGCAGCATAAGCCCTTGCGGCTTCTTGTCTTCGGTTTTGCCGATTGTGATGTTGGTTTTTGTTGCGGTGATACTGGTTGTTGTTGTTCCGATTGTTGTTGTTGGACTGATGATAGTTGGAATTTGAGCTTTTCCGATCATCAAGCTTTCTTTTGTTGTCACTTGAGCCTTGTGCATTTGCAAGCTTCAATATCTGCTCCATAAGGCGGTGGGATACAATGACAACTTCTTCAATAGTCTTTGGATTAGAAGCGATGACATATCCTTCAATGTTCCGAGGTAGACCTCCGATCAAAGCTTCCAAAAGCTTTTCATTGGTAGGGAACAGATGAGGACATAAAGCTCTCAGCTCGTGGAATCTCTTGAAGTATGTCTTGAGATCATTACCTTTAGCAGCCAAATGGTAATACTCATCTTCAAGCTTCTTTATCTCAGTTCTCGGGCAGTACTATTTCATCAACAGTTGTTTCAGATCTGACCATGAAATTCTACAAGCTTCTTCCATTCCAATTGGTTGAGCATGAGATTTCCACCAAGATAACACATCTTCTAGCAAAGTTCCAGTTGCAAACTTGACCTTGCAATCATCTGTGCAGTCACTTAGTAGAAACACAGTCTCGGTTCTCTCAAACCAATGAAGTAAACCAATAGCACCTTCTGTGCCCTTGAAGAATGTTGGCTTGAAGTTCATGAACTCTTTGTAGCTACACTTACGAGCTACGGAAGACTCACTTTGATTTGTTGGAGTGTTGGTTTCATTTGAGTTTGCCATTTCAACAATTCGTGCTGATGCTGCGACATGAGTTGCTTCAGCAAGACGAGCAGCCTCGGCTTCACGTGCTGCTTGGGCAACACGCTCAGTTTCAGCTTCTCGAGTGATCTCCGCTTCTCGAGCAATCTCAGCTTCTCTTGCAATTTCAGCCTCTCTTGCAATCTCAGCTTCTTTTGCAATTTTGGCTTCTCTTGCAGCAACTTCAGCTTCACGTGCCTCTTGGGCAATTCGTTCAGCTTCAGCAATGCGTTCAGCTTCGGCTCTAGCGGTGTCAGCGGCATGCTGATCTATAGCAGCGCTAATGCTTTCAGCGACCATTTTTCGAACAGCTGCTGGGGTGATAGAGGATGAGGTAGCTTTCTTCTTAACCATTTTTCTAAAATTACCAAGAAATAAACACCAAGATTAAGAATCATCGACGACAATAAAAGTGATTACATATTATAAATATCATAATAGTCAAGATCATCACTTTAAATCAATGATATGATATCGTTATGAATAGCAATAAGTGAATCATGATTTATCTCAACAAAATCATAACTTATATAAGGACACAATGATCGGTTCAGCATATATGACCGATGAATAATATCACAACACAAGAATATAAGAAATATAACCATAGAATACATCAATACATAGTAATTGTTCACAACCATAGGTTACAACATCAACATTCTTGTTCCATTGTTACAAACCAAAAGGATACAAGCCTTAATGCCTTATATGGCGGCTTTACGATACTACAATAAAGATGACTAGAATCTACACATCTCCTGGTGCGTCATCATGACGAAGGCGAATCTCCTCGACCATAGCTGTCAAATCTCGGATCTGCTGCTCACGTGCTCGATTTCTCTCCTCGAGGTCATCAATCCTCTGCTCTAGTATATAGCAGTGTGAGCATGAGCGAATGCAAGCTCGTGATGCAAGGCTCTCTCTCGGCCTAAGGCAGTGTCTCTCAAAGTATTGGAATTTCAAACAGTAGTCTCAAGCTTCTGGGTCAAGTTGGTCACGGCATCTCTCGCCTCCACAATCTGGGCGCTCATCATGTTAAATAAAATCTCAATGGAGTAGCGACCTATCACGAGGTTCTCGACCTCCTCCTCCAAGCTCTCTATCTTAACTAGTGGGATCTCATCATAATGTGCCAGGAGCTCACTCAGCTGGTCCTCGTGTCTAACGAGTCTAGTCCCCAACAAAGGAATGGTGTGGTGTACAGGCTCACCGGTAACTGGCAGAACTGGAGCCGGTGCAGTAATTGAGCTCTCTCCAAGCTCAAAAGGACTAGGTGCTCCCTCCTTTTCTCTCAAACAATGAAGTAGTGGTATCAAGAATGACCATCGTCTAGCGTCGGCCTTCATCCTAGGTCCAGGTTGAATATCCACTTGAGTAGGCATGTAAGGATCAGTAGGTGATGGAGAATAGCATCTAATGCCAAGCGGCAAAGGTGGCTCACTGAAAGTTTCCAATGGAGGTGATGCTGTAGGCGGTCATGAAACAGGAACAGTGGTGGTCTGATGGTAGAATACAGTAGGTGGCGGTGGTAGTGAAGTAGCAGTAGGTGGAACAGTAGGTGAAACTGGTGATGACTGAGTAGATGGTGACTGAGCTGATGGTATCACATGAGTCATAGTGATGGATCGCACACGCTTCCTAGTTGTGTGTTTGAAGATGGTACCCTTAGGATGCAGTCTATAAGGCACTCTAAATGGCTCAGGCTCATAGGGCTTTAGGACACGGTAGGGAAGATGATACAGAAGAGTCTGATAAAGCAAAATCAGTGCTCTTGGATGACTTGGATGATCCATCATCCACTGCGACATCTGAAGCAGGTAGCCATTGCTGCGACTCATAGTACTGATCTAGTGCCATAGTAGCAAAAGCATTATGCTCTTGAGAGCGAGCAATCATAGCTGGAATGGTAGGAGTTCGGGCAACTTCGCCTTCCTCGAAAGGTTCAGTCTCGTCCGAAACAGTGGCTGGTATGACTGGACTGGGATGAACTGGCATATTGACAGTCGTAGAGGACATAGTATCTTCCATCTCAGTGTCTGAGGACAGAACAACCGGGTGGGAAGCAGACATGGTACTGTAACAACCCATAAAATAATCATGTAAGTAAAATGCCAAATAGTATGATTAACAAGATTTTAGTTAGTTACGCACATCTGCTAAGCAAATCTCCCTGCCTAACTAAAATGAATGCAATTTACTTATGATTTAGTGATGCATCAATCCTAATGCATAAAGCGGTCACAGAAGGGCATAAGGCAGTGGTATAAAATAGTCCCGTTTTAAAAGTGCGGTTATAGTCCAATATTTTTGAAAAACTCTTTGGTTCTTTATAACCTTCGCTCTGATGCCAATCTGTAACACCCTCGAAATCTTAATGACAGCGGAAGACTAATTCGGGTGTTACTCGAACGGAGATCATAGTCAATAATTATAGAAAACGACTCGAAAGAGCCGTTTCATTAAAAGTAGTTATCATTCATCGAAAACTCATAGTTGTTACAAAATATTGTAAATTGTTCAAGCGTTTTCTCAAAATAAAGATCATGAGTTTAAAAGAATTGACAACTTTATGTTTACACCACCAGTAAAGCCTTGACATGCCCCACTCTGTGCCTTGGTCATAATCTTCACTGATAACCTGAGATAACATGCTTAAAAAGGTCAACAAAAATGTTGAGTGAAGTTCATAGGTTTAAATAACGGTTGAGCACAAGTATATGAGCATGATCATTGTAAACTAACAATATCATAAAGAAAATCACAGATTATTATGCGCTAAACTCATGCAACCAAGACTCAACTGCATACACCGAATTACCAGTGTACGTAAGTTTTGACCCAAAGGAGGTAATAGCCAATTACCTAATGCAATTCAAATATGGTACGCCCCGGTTATTTCTCTATAACCAAGACGGGGTCGTTACTCCCCATAGTACTATTCACGATATCTGTGTTCAATCGCGGTGACTAATGGTTCATGATACAGGGGACTTATGGCTAAATACTTAGGAAATTCCAATAATCAAGAAGCGAACATTTATAAAAAACCTTGTGTTCTAGTTTAGAGCATGTATCTCCCTCGCGGGATTTGAAAATAAAAGTAAAAGCGAGGCTATGAACTCACCTTGATGAAAATGAACAAGCACAAACATATCAAGCACAATGTAGCGGGGGTTCCAAACCGAAACCTAAAATGATGAGATGGCGAGTCTCAGATATGATAAACATTTTGGTTCGCAACCAAAATAATAGAGCATTGAATATTCTTATTCAATAGGTTATTGAATTGTCCAATTTAATAGTGTGTGCGTGCTTAACGTTTTAAGTTAATTTTATTTGCTACATTGCCTTAATTAATGATCATCACTTACGCATAAGTGAAATGTTTCCCCCGTTATGATCTCGTAAAATGATAGTGTTGTTGAGTATTTTAGTTTGTTTAGATCCCACGTGCGTTTTCTCGGATTATATATATATACTAGTTTCATAGCCCGCCCGAATGGGCGGGCTAGCTTCGTAATAATACTTAACGAATTAAACTGATCGTAAATGTGTAGAACATGTTTGCGACAAAAATTAAAGATGTAGAACATGGTTACGATGTCAATTGTTTGACTTCTACAAGTAATAAAGATAAGATAATGAGGATGTTATCAGGATACACTCTAAATGAAACAAAAGTATACATAAGTTAAAGTCGAGTTTGGTAGAATAATTCAACCCTCATGCACTATATATTCACATCTTCGAATAAAATTTTCTAACATGTTTAGCAGATATAGAAGGACCACAAGGGATACTTTTCATACAGAAGCATTATTTCACCACTTGCATATGCTCTTACCTGTCACAAACACAAACTCATAACTGTAACATAATCTTGATAATACATATGTAAACATTCAGACGGGGTAGGTAATAATCACAACCTTAAGATTAGTGAAAGTTCATCTAGTTTCAAAGTAATTCTTTCTTCACTATCCATACTAAAGTAGCAGCAAATATACAAGTTGTAATATAGTAATGTAAGTACTGAGTAGTGACTGAATGGTTGTAGTGCTTAATTAAATGATTTAACTAACAACCTAATCACATTTTTTACTAACCTTAATGAATTTAATAGAAATCGCATTACTTAATATTACTACACGAATAAAGTAGCCCTTCTAAATAAGCATGAATATTATTCATTTATTTGTAATAACAGCACAAAGTTAGTTTATTCATGTTCTCATAACATATTGAAATCAGATTAATATCAAGGTCAGCATTGAGAAGTTTTATCAACGATGTTATGTTTAAAAGTTTTTGCTTATAATTAGTTTTGCTTACAAATGAACAACATGTCGGATTTGCCAGTAGTTACCGGTTTTAGGCTTGAAGAGAGAGAGAGGGAGAGATATGTTGTTATGTTAACAAAATTTTAAAATATTTACCTGCATCCAGGTGTCATGTTGGAGACATTCTGGAGATGTTTTTGGTGATTGAAGTGGAGGCGGAATTGGATGCATAAGTTTAGGAACGATCCTTAATCCTCTGCCAATCACTAATATAGCACCAACATTTTTTGACGTGCCTGATTACAGTTTTGACCACAATTAGACCATTTTACTACGACCATACAAAAAATATACTGAATTGAATTAAAAAGCTATAAACTTACCAAAATAGTTTGTTGTAGAGTAATCAGACCATGTAAGGTTGTAAGTAGTTATAAGAACATAAATAAATAATGAATGACTGCAAATATCTTAAACGAAAATACTGAAAAAAGCCCGATAGGCGAGCTAGTGTCATCTATTTCATCCATATAGAATACAATTGGGCATTAAAAATGTTCATTATCTATTGTTTCAGTGAAGTTGACTAAAAGCGAGAAAAGTTACCTCATCAATTCTGACATTGTAAATGTATGGTCGAATCATCTATTCCTATTGCAACAATATTAATGTCTTAAAGGTGGAAAGCCAAATAGGTGGCTGGAGGCGGCGGTGTCATAAAAGTTATCATGACCAGAAGTTTCACTAAAAATATCAACTATTTGCCATACACATTCCATATCCGTAATAGATAAAAATAAAGAATGTTTTTTTAGATACCTTGAAAGTCATCACGTTGAAACGGAACATTTTGCCATCAAAGTCATAATGTTTACATCGTTAGACCTGAAAGCCCATTTGCAGGTTACCATAACTGTGGCGTGGTTGATGCAGTTGACTGAAAACACGTACAAATGATCAATCAGACTTAGCCTTATGCATAAATTATATATTAGAAATCTCCTAGAAATGCGGTTTTCATGTTGTCGAGCACAAAACTCCCAAGAGCATTTATGAAATATTAGGATAAGAGATTGCTAAAAATATAAAGCAACACTAAGTAAAAGTCACCATTTTAAGAAACTCGCTATTTAGGTAAAAGTCACCATTTCATGACACCGAGAACAGAATTCCCAAGAACCTTCATGACACTATGGATGAGGGCGATCATCTGCACATACATTAAATGTAAAACAAACTCATTATTTAGGTATATAGTTTGTTGTCAAACTATTATCGATCACCTTTTGCACTGTTTGTCTAAGGATAAAAAATGTGATTTTGATGTAACACCATATAACATTGAGATATTTTTCTTCATAACACGACATGTCAAATAACAGAAAAGATTTGATGATGTCGAATATTTTGCCACAACAAATACAACACACAAGAGACTAAAACCAGGAAACATGAATGGATCATTAGCTTCGGCAAAACTAACCAAATATATAACATACCCTTTGAAATATTAGTCACTTGTAAGTGGACCGAATATTAGTGGAAAAACAATACTGGAAAAGGAACATAGGCTTGTACTCCTTCAGCCTTCCCAACAAAGATTAAAAAAAACCTTAGAAACTAACATGCCATGGATTACCTGCTCAGTTGGACCAACTTGTTTGGATACATGCTATGTAACTAAAAAACTACCGCATAAATATTACACAAAATTCAAAAGGTGTTTGGAATAGCTTATTTTTTTAGCTTTATAATCAATTAACCACAATACAACTTCAAAAATTTCAAATTAAATCATTAATCATCAACAAAAAAATCAGACCTTTTTATCATCGATGAAATACTAACCTTCAATAGATCCCCAATTTGAGTTGAAAGGAAACCTAATACATGAACATACAAAAATAATTATTTAGATTCAATATATCCCAAAATCGTACCTTTGGTGTATCATCATTAATTTCCGCCTTTGGTTAATCTTCCTGAATCAAATTCTACCTATAAAAATATCAAAAAATGACCAAAATAAGCAAAATATTCTTGAATAAATGAAGATGATAAGAAAAAGAACCACAAATCATTTCCAGCAAAGAATCAAAAAATGGTTAATTCATCGATGAATAAATGAAGATATGACGACGAAAAGAATTTTATAGTAATGTAACAATCTGTATTTAAATTAGGGTATGAGTTTTGAATTTTGGGTGAGTTTGTTTTGGAAAGAGCGAGTGAATTGGGGAGAGTGATTTATTATTTTGACTGACATTGAAATGGAAATTAATTTAGAAACCAAATGAGTAGGGATTCTGTTATTGTTTTTTTGATAAGATGAAGATGACAATGCTTTGTTGGTATATCAATTTTGGAATGCATTTTGTATCACAACTTGTGGATTGCTTCACTGTTTGAGGCGCATGTAAGTTAAGGTCTAAACCCGAGTTCGAATCTTGCATGTTGCAATTTTTTTTAAACATGTAGTCGGATGTTGTACCATGTAAGCATTTCCATGTCATCATAGATGCTCCATGTCATCATTATATTGCCACGTAAGCATTAGTGACGTGTCATGCTTAGTCCCATATATATGTATAGATTTATAATCTTATAAATATATATATATATACGTAATATATTTAACGTTAGCCGTTAATAAAATACTCATATGATCAAAATACTCGTTTTTACGAAGTTAAAATAATTCATAAGTTTTTCTAAACTTTTCCCGAATTTACACTTTTTACCCTCAAGTTTCAAAGTATACAAGTTTAGTCCCTCAAGTTTGAGCTATTTACACTTTTTACCCAAAAGGTATTTATATCAAAACTTTTCATATTTTGACAGTTTTAACCCTTGAGAAAACTATTTTTACGAAACAGCCCTCCAAGATACGTTTTTAACGCGTTTAGACCTTAGGTTTTCCACTTTTACATTTTTCACCCAAACTTAAATTATAACTAGTTTTAACATATTACAAGATCGGTCCTTGTGGTTTTCGTTCGATTACATGCATACGCATATCCAACCTTTCACTTTCAAAAATAGTGCATGTTAGTCCCTCAACTTCTCATGCATGTTTATATACGTTTAAAAACCATCCCTTTATCTTTCAAAATGTTACAGTTTTAACCCAAAGACAACACGATTTGCATTTTAAGTCCAAAATATATCTTTAATACACGAAAACTTTACAAAATGTTTATAAGTTTATCTCTAGCTTATGTTTAGTGCTTATTGGCTTATTATCACCTTATTGGGCCGGGTTGGGTGTTGTTTAAACTTAGTTTGGGCTTAATGGGCTTACGTGTTGGGCTTTAGGCCCGTTTACCTTTTGCGTTTGAATTAAATGGGTACGAGAGGTCCTAAGGTTTTCAAGAGATTTTGTAACTTGTTTTCGACATGAAACACAAGTTTTAATGTGTAACTATGGGTGAATATGTGTCGTGTGGTGAAATGTTAGACATAACAAGAGGTTTAGGGTGCGTTTAACGTGTGATATGATATACATATATGTACGTAGCTAAATGAAAGGAGTTAAAAACGAAATGAGTTTATATGAAACTTACTACACTCGTCTAGAGTGGATATGAAACGTGAGGTTAGAGCTTTTGTGGACTTATTCGACCCTTGTTCTCCTTATAATGCTACTCGACTAAATGTTTGCCCCAAGTTTTCCTTAAACCTTACTTCTATTTGTTTTCCTTTTTCTTCCCCTGGATACCACAGTGGACGATTTATGCTGTAGTGTGAGAGTAGATGTATGAGAGTTGAATGTAGAAATGTGTTTGTGAGTTTGTCTACTTTTGTGACAAGGTTTATAAAGAAAAGGCAAGTATGGATTTTGTATTTGTTTATACTATCTCCTACAAGTTCCAAGATCTTGTACAACATGTGTGGAATTGTTATATGGGCGTGCAAGATGGCAACCGATTTCTAGGGATCCTTCATGCTTGGTCGAGTGTGTTTTTGGATTTGGAACATGCTACACATTGGATCATAAAGTCTTATGGATAGTCATAGGAGTCTAGGCATTATTTTAATGGTAATTAGGAGCTAATTGAGCATGTTTGTCTCCTTTGTTACTTGTCTAGTTGAATACTAAGGAAACATCACAACTAAGTTGAAATTCTATCATGTGGTATATTTGCTTGTGCTAGTTTACATTTTTTTTTCCTTTTGACCGGTTGTAAGACAAGGAAAACCACAACAAAATTTCCATAACTTGAATTAGTGTTTTGGGCTTGGTATAAATGGCGAAGCCCATTGGGGTGAAAGGAGAGTTTTCGGTTGGGCTTGGGTGGTGAACGAGGCCCATGGGTGAAATGATTGTGGGTTGGGTTCGGATTAAGCGTAATGCCCAAAAGAAATGTGGGTTGGATCGAGTGGTAATGCGAAGCCCAATAAGTTTCTAGGCCTAATATGAATTTAATATGTGGAAAACTAGAAGGGGGGTTGAATAGTTTTACCAATTAAAACTTCCTTTTAAACTATTTAGATCGACTTATGTCAATCTATTTGGTTGTATGTGTTGGATGTTGATAAACAAGCATATAAAGATATGTAATGAAAAGATAAGAGTAAGAAGCACAAAACCACAACGCGAGTATTTATAGTGGTTCGGCTACAAGGACACCTTCCTTGCCCTACTCCACTCCCCGAGTCACCTACTCGAGAGTTTGTAAACACTACACCAATCTCCTTATGGCGGAGAAGCCTTCACAACGTCGCTTAACCTTTTTCCGGTACAAAGCTAAATACCGAGTTCTTTCACACCAAGGCGAACCACACCTAACACAACATCGCCTACCCTTTATACGGTGCTAGGCTAACCACCGAGTTCTTTCACACCTTAGGAGAACTAATCCTATCATAACGTCGCCTACTCTTTATAAGGTACTAGGCTAAGTACCTAGTTCTTTCACACCAAGGTGAAATACACCTTCACAACGTCGCCTAACCTTTATTAGGTACTAGGCTAAGCACCTAGTTCCATTGCAATGGAGGAACTACTACCATACTACACCAACGACTAATCCCAAAGGAGATCTACTCCTTTACAACATCATCAAGGACATCAATGTCCTTGGATTTAATGCTAGTCTATCTAGTACATCGAAACACACCATATCAAATGTACATCTATGGCACCTTTCACTAATGCCTTTTTGTCTTGACTTCTAAGCACCTTTCACTAATGCTTCTTGTCTTGACTTCTAAGCACCTACCACAAGTGCTTATCCTATAGACGATAGATACCCTTCACTAATATCTTCGTCTTGACACTTGAGACATCTTTCACTAATGTCTTCAACACTACACTTCTTTGAAGAAAGAAAGAGATCATCAACAAGAGGACTTCAATAGCCTTGATGATGAGGAAGTATGGCAACTCATGGACTTAAGCTTGCTCGACTTCAAAGGTGGTGATCTTGCCTTTAAGAGGAACCTAAAAGATCACACAAAAACAAAACTACAAACATAGATCTCTTGGATCTAAGGTTAGTGAGATTTAACTCAGGGGAGAAAGTGTGTTAGAAAGGGGTGAGAAATAATGAAGAAATGGCTCACTATTTATAGAGGAAAAATCCTACTGTTTCCCTGGATCCCACGGATCCCTTCCACTTGGGATCTGGCTAGTACAAAGCCAGGGATCCGTGGAACGCTCCTCTTTGCCCATGGGTATTTTGGTTATGGGTCATGGGTCATGGGTTGAACCATGGATCTTTGGCTAGATACAATGTATCTTTAAGTGCATTGCACTTAGTCACTTGGGTATGGGTTGATCCATAGGTTATAGATATTATCCATGTATGATATAAGCATTATGTCATGCAATGGGTTATGGGTCAAGATCCATGGGTTATGGGCTTTGGGTTGTACCCAACTACATTCAATGTATTTGCCCAATGGGTTGTGATACTTAAGTTTCTACCCATTTATATTACCCAATATACTACATACTAGTTATGTGTATGTTTTATCCAAATATGTAAACACTAGTTGTTGTACATATGTATTACTTAAATCATAAAATCACTTATACTTGTTTTAGTGTTTTATGTGAAAATGTGAACATGTTAGAAACTATTAGTTCAAACCATTTACGTATTTTATTTGTTTCGTTAATATGATTTTACGTTTGTTATCGACAAAACATTAGAAGATCGTAAAATATAAATAAACGTTTTTACGGCTTATTTGTATTAACAATCTCCCCCTTTTTGTTGATGACAAAACATAAAATAATTTTAAGGAAAAGCTAAAATTCGTAAACGTTTGAATTTGTAGTTTTTACTTTCTTCTCCCCTTTTTTTGTCGAAACAAAAAGTGTTTGAAGAAAAGCAACACATCGTTTTTAAGAAAAAACATGTGAAAGAAATAAAAGTAAAAAGAAATAGAGAGCAAGTTAACGGGAAAGGATCTCGTCGTTACTCCCCTTGACGAGTCCATCCCTAAGTAAGGGCGTCAAGAAACTAATTCTAATCTAGTTCATTTGCAACTAACTTTTTCAAAAGATTACGTCTATGTGACGGGTGTGCTCTCCCTTGAAGATTGCAATTTTTGCAACGGGAAGTCATGAAATATAAATCTAAGGTTGCAAGTAATTTTGCAACGTATTGTTTTGACACCAAGCTCCCCCTAGCTTTAGGGTGTCAAATTCTTCATGTGTTAATTGAATAACTGCAAAACAAGGGTTAGAAAACAAGTATAATTCACAATTTCCTGCAAATGTGATTTAAGTTAGTAGAAAGAAAAACTTTCTGTCTTCACGGATCCCACGGTTCCCTCCTAGTAGGGATCCGGCTAGGAAATTATGAGGGATCCGTCTGGCTGATGACTAAAATCAGCAAAGGTGATATAACAAGTAATGTTATCACATAAATGAGATATGAATAAATATGCTCAACAAAATAACAAGTAACATGTAATTTCCATTTAATAAAACAAGAGTTATGATATACATGACTCTAAAAATAAGAAAATAGACAATACATGACTAGGAATTTCTAGACTATCTAACGCTTGATGCTAGGACACCACTAAAATCTTCTAGCTCAAGTTTTGTTTAGGTTTGATCTCGTCGAAATGTTCGAGGAGATGATAGAACATGAAACGTTGGTCTTCTCGTACTTCATGTATCAAACTTTCAACATGTTGACAATGATAGAAATCTTTGTCATGGCTAGGTAGTGGTGGTGGAGGAAATGAAATGGCTTGATGCGAAGGATCAAGTGAAGCGGCTTGTGGAGCTTCAAATGATGAAGGGATTGGTGGAGGTGCATTTGAGAATGCCTCGACCAAGAATGATGGTGGTGGTAAAGAAGTGTCAACTTCCACATGATCGGGTGGTTGACTTTGATGATTTCTCATAATCCAAATAGGATTATATGATGGAGACGGCGAAAAGGAAGCCGGAGCAAGTGTTGACTCAACACCTTGATTTTGAACCATTATTCCTCCTAATGAGGAGAATGTTGTCGGCGGAAGCGGATGAGACGGCCTAGGAGGCAAGTCATCTAAATTGTAGAGGTGTGGTGATGATAGTGGTGAAGTAAATGAAATAGCTTTAGGAACCAATTGTGATGGTTTAGTGGAGATTATATTGTTTGGCCTAGGAGGTATGGTGGTGTTTGGCATAGGTAGTTTTGTGGGTACTATCCTTTTAGGAATTGGTTTGATTGGATGATGAAGAATTCTATCATTTGTAGGCTTGACGGGAGATGATTCGGTTGAGGAGATTTCATGTATAACACGAGCCTTTTTCATGGGTGGTTCTTTGGTGGATAAGTTACTAGTTGGGGTTTTCCTCATGATGAGATGATTTCAAGAGGTTGCAAGAGCTGAAAGTTAAGATGAGAGTGATGACTATAGAGGTCCTAACAAGGTGGTTTATAAACTAAGAGATTTGGCAAGTGCATTTAAGCTTTAAGCCACTAGGATTCATTGGAATGTGATGATTGACATGCACAAGAGTCAACTTCAGAGGTTGCACTGATCTAGGAACACATTTAAGATGAGATGGAGTGTTTGAGTTAGGAAGATGAGTTGAAATGATTGTTTTAGCAATATTTGACCTATACTGTCATCCGGATCCCATGGTTCCCTACTCAGAGGGATCCGTCTAGGCTAATCCTAGGGATCCGGCTCTCAGCAGCTATGAAAGAGTGGAAATGATGTTTCTAAGATCTAAGACCTATATCATCTTGAGTGTTTCAGTCTTCCTAAGTGTCTTAAATGAAGAGGTGCTTAGTTACTTTGAAGGTGGTGAGTGTTTTAGCTAATGATTGTCTTTTATGGAAGGATTTGGAATTTTCATGAGTACCAATGAATGAGCAAGGATGACACTAAAGATGAGAGTGTCAATTGAAGCTAAATGATCCTAGAGATCAGGTTGTGGCTTAGGATTGTGTTTTGGAAAATATCCTAAAGGTTTTGAGATGGAAAAACTAGGAATTGATCAACTTTGATCAATTTTGTGGTGAGGATGATTTATGATCAATCTTAGCTATAATCAAAGGATTTCTAAGACTAGATGTGAGGGATAAAAAAAATAAAGTGTGAGTTTTGAGAGCGGAAGAGTGATGGATTAAAACAAAATGATAGATCTATGAACATCTTAGAGTGTGATCTATGTGAGTTGGAATGAGTTGGAAAGATCAACCTATCTTGATAAGGACTTAATCTGCCTTAATACACTATGTTTAGCTTAGTGTGAGGTGTTCTAAGGATATGTTTGAAATATAATGATTTCAATTGCATTTTCTGTTTGCCGGATCCCACGGTTCCCTAAAGATAGGGATCCGTCTAGTACAACATTTGGAATTCGTCCATCTGCTAGGCAGAACCTTTACTAAAGGTATGCAATGATCTTGACAATGCATTATATTCCAAGATTAGTTAAAGGAGTTCTAAAACTAAGATATTAAATGTAAGATGTTTTATTTCATGAAGGAAATAGGATTACATTGATAAAGCACGAGTAGAGTAGAATTGATCCTATTTGACTACTACTAGGTTCCTTGAGTGTTTTCGCTAGGAGGATCATTATGTGATTGATGGGTGTTGGTGGAATCAAGAATGAAGAAAGTCTTCATGAGAGATATGTTTAGCGGTTCCATCATCTTGTTCACAAGTACGTACAACGGACTTTGAAATTGAGGATGGAAGTGCATAACATTATGATAGAGGCGTGTCAAGAACATTCCATAAGGGATGAGTTTATTCTTGGAGCCTTGAAGATTTGCAATTCGCCTTGCGAAGAAGTAGGCGAGATTGTATGGTTGTTGTGTTAGCAAACAATACAACATGTGAGCACAACAAGCGGGAAGAATTTCTCGATTTCCCCTAAGACTCCAAACATTTTCACGTAGGATGAGTGCAAAAGGCTTGTACTCTTCTCGGATGTCCCGTGTGAAGATAATGTTTGGATCTGAGTAATATGGTTGAGGTTTGCATATTATGCGATTTAAATCTTCCGGAGAGGGTATGTGTGAACAATATGGACTATTTTCTTCACGAAAGTTGAAGAGAGAATCAAGAGACCAATCTTTGGTGAAGGTACATTGTCCATGGTTTGGAATCCGGAGGATATGAGCAAAATGCCCAAGGGTTAGAGTGAACTTTTGGTTTTTATATAAAACCAAATAGATAGAGAGCGATCCTCGTTACGAATGAGTTCAACTTGACGGAAGAATTCCATTATGAACCTTGGACATATCTTCTCGTTGATTTCAAGAAGACATTCTAGTCCTATGGCTCGGAAGGAGGTATTGATACCTTCTTCAAATTGTAGAGAGGTGTCTACAATACGTCCTTCATGGAAGTGACGGTTTTCGAGATTATTGAACCCACGGACATGATTGCCAGGTGTGTTGGGCTCAAGAGAGATGTTCGGAGTGTAGAAGCTAGTGAGTGAAAAATCAAACTCATATTCATGCGTCATAATTAAACCTATAGAAATGATAAGTTAAAGAAAGAACATGTTTGTGATCAACCTATGATAATCTAATGTTTTTACTAGATTTTATTAACAATGGTATTTAACACTTTAACTTACTCAATGTTTTGACTTTCTAGTGGATTTTTAGTCTTGTATGAAAACTGTTTTCCAGTAATACGGATCCCACGGTTCCTTTACAAAAGGGATCCGGATAGTATATCTTCCGGGATCCGTGGATCAGTAGTAACAGAAACAGATTTGATAAAAGCATAGGTTTTACAGTTTTTATACCACGAAGTATGTTTTATCCTACATTTTCTTTTAGCATGCATACATGACCTCTAATGTATCACGAAAAAATATAAAACATATAAATCAAAAGAAATGATAAACACATAATAGTAACCTAGATAAACTAGATTAATAATATTGCATTTCAATACTAAGGATTGGGTATATAACCCCAATATAGATTAACAACACAAAGTAAATGTCTCCGTATGTGAACTTCATCATAGGGACACACAAGTGCGATGAGTGTTAGGGCGATGAGCACGAGTGCGATGTAAACCATGTTGATGACGGATCTTCTTGGTTTCGATTGAGATGGAATGAGGAGGAAGATGTAGTTTTTGAATGAGAGGAAATTTTTGAAATTGGAAGATTTGAAAAAGTGAGGGTTTGATAAAGTGGTCGACGGTGGGAGTTTTTATGGGGAAGGAGGAATTTTTGAAATTCGTGTTTTGTTTTATTGGATTAAAAGAAACAAAACATAAGTTTTATATACCACGACTTTATACGAGAAATAAAACACGTATGTGAGAAAAAAGGCTTCCTAATGAAGCTTCATGTAAAACATGTAATTTGCACAAAAGATAATCATATAAATACCTAACTAGGTATACTTAATTATCAAGCAAAGTAAAAAGAAAATCATACCTTTAGCGCACTTATGAATGTCTTTACAAATGACACAGCAAATGTCACTTAGACTATTCCCGCTCCTTTGCGTTTAAGATACCTTCTTAAAGAAGGTATTCTTGTTACCAAGCGACTCCTAAAGCTTGGTGGGTATGAGCTTTGACTAATCAACATGACAAGGAAGATTAATGCAATTAAAAAAAAAATAAGAAAAATGTTGTTTATCAAATCAACATCCAAACATATAGTTTTAAAAGACATGGTGTTTGTTTTTATGAAAAACCTTCTTTGTAGTTTTCAATTAACCATGGATCGTATCAAGTTTTTAAAGTACAATATACTTCAAGAAACTTGGTAACGAAGCTCTGATGCCAATTGTGGAAAACTAGAAGGGGGGGGGGTTGAATAGTTTTACCAATTAAAACTTCCTTTTAAACTATTTAGATCGACTTATGTCAATCTATTTGGTTGCGTGTGTTGGATGTTGATAAACAAGCATATAAAGATATGTAATGAAAAGATAAGAGTAAGAAGCACAAAACCACAACGCGAGTATTTATAGTGGTTCGGCTACAAGGACACCTTCCTTGCCCTACTCCACTCCCCGAGTCACCTACTCGAGAGTTTGTAAACACTACACCAATTTCCTTATGGCGGAGAAGCCTTCACAACGTCGCTTAACCTTTTTCCGGTACAAAGCTAAATACCGAGTTCTTTCACACCAAAGCGAACCACACCTAACACAACGTCGCCTACCCTTTATACGGTGCTAGGCTAACCACCGAGTTCTTTCACACCTTAGGAGAACTAATCCTATCACAAGGTCGCCTACCCTTTATAAGGTACTAGGCTAAGTACCTAGTTCTTTCACACCAAGGTGAACTACACCTTCACAACGTCACCTACCCTTTATTAGGTACTAGGCTAAGCACCTAGTTCCATTGCAATGGAGGAACTACTACCACACTACACCAACGACTAATCCCAAAGGAGATCTACTCCTTTACAACATCATCAAGGACATCAATGTCCTTGGATCTAATGCTAGTCTATATAGTACATCGAAACACACTATATCGAATGTACATCTATGGCACCTTTCACTAATGCCTTTTTGTCTTGACTTATAAGCACCTTTCACTAATGCTTCTTGTCTTGACTTCTAAGCACCTACCACAAGTGCTTATCCTATAGACGATAGATACCCTTCACTAATATCTTCGTCTTGACACTTGAGACATCTTTCACTAATGTCTTCAACACTACACTTCTTTGAAGAAAGAAAGAGATCATCAACAAGAGGACTTCAATAGCCTTGATGATGAGGAAGTATGGCAACTCATGGACTTGAGCTTGCTCGACTTCAAAGGTGGTGATCTTGCCTTTAAGAGGAACCTAAAAGATCACACAAAAACAAAACTACAAACATAGATCTCTTGGATCTAAGGTTAGTGAGATTTAACTCAGGGGAGAAAGTGTGTTAGAAAGGGGTGAGAAATAATGAAGAAATGGCTCACTATTTATAGAGGAAAAATCCTACTGTTTCCCTGGATCCCACGGATCCTTTCCACTTGGGATCTGGCTAGTACAAAGCCAGGGATCCGTGGAACGCTCCTCTTTGCCCATGGTTATTTTGGTTATGGGTCATGGGTTGAACCATGGATCTTTGGCTAGATACAATGTATCTTTAAGTGCAATGCACTTAGTCACTTGGGTATGGGTTGATCCATGGGTTATAGATATTATCCATGTATGATATAAGCATTATGTCATGCAATGGGTTATGGGTCAAGATCCATGGGTTATGGGCTTTGGGTTGTATCCAACTACATTCAATGTATTTGCCCAATGGGTTGTGATACTTAAGTTTCTACCCATTTATATTACCCAATATACTACATACTAGTTATGTGTATGTTTTATCCAAATATGTAAACACTAGTTGTTGTACATATGTATTACTTAAATCATAAAATCACTTATACTTGTTTTAGTGTTTTATGTGAAAATGTGAATATGTTAGAAACTATTAGTTCAAACCATTTACGTATTTTATTTGTTTCGTTAATATGATTTTACGTTTGTTATCGACAAAACATTAGAAGATCGTAAAATATAAATAAACATTTTTACGGCTTATTTGTATTAACATAATATATTTTTATTAGAATTTATTTCGTATTTTTATAATTTTTTACATATACAATATGTATTTTAAGAATATCGGGATCGTGGGGAATTTTGTTCTGATCACAACGGTATATTTATGAATGATCAAGCTGCATTGATCATGCATATGCCAAATGATATGCAAATGTGATGTTTAGAAAATTTCATGATGATATAAATCGTGCTTAATTTCTGATTAAGGTCTTAAGTACAATGAAATTTTCCGGGAGCCTACAGTATAAAAACGTCTGAAAATGGACGAAAACGTATAAAAACGGACGAAAATGTATGAAAACGAACAAAAACGTCTGAAAACAGACGAAAGCGTCTAAAAATGGTCGAGAACGTAAAAAACGGACGAAAACGTATATAAACCTATGAAAACCGATGAAAGCGTATAGAAATGGACGAAAACCTATGAAAACGGAATAAAACGTATATAAACCTATGAAAACGTATAAAAACGGACAAAAACGTCTGAAAACGGACGAAAACGTATAAAAAAGGACGAAAGTACATGAAAACGTAAAAAACGGATGAAAACGTATGAAAATGGACGAAAACGTATGAAAACGGACGAAAATTTATGAAAATGAACGAAAAGGTAAGAAAATAGATGAAAACGGACGAAAACGGACGAAAACGTAAGAAAATGAACGAAAATGTTGGAAAACGGAAGAAACATATGAAAACAGACGAAAACATATGAAAGCGAAGAAAAAACGCGAATAAAAAAGAACGTGAATAATGCGAATTAAAAAAAAAAAAAGAAAAAAAAAGGTTAATTTATTAAAAGTCCGTGAACTAAGGGTGCGTTTGGTATGCTTGATGGAATCACTATAGGTATAGGTTTGAGAATAAAGTGGAATGGAAATGGGTATGTAGATATCACTTTTCATGGGTATCCACATACCCATCAAATCATACTCCTATATCCTAATTCCATTGTGGCGGATCGCATAACCAACCAAACAACATTAATCACTTTCAAAGTCATAGATTTATTCTCATAGTGGGATACCAAACGCACTCTAATAAAAGAGAGAAAAGAAAAAGAGAAAAAATAGGTGAATAAAAGAGAAAGACAAAAAGATAAGAAAAAATATATTGAGTTAGATTTAAGTATTAAATCTTCATCAGATGAAAGGTGAGCATGATTTTTAAGTAAGCAAAATAAAGTCCCTCTAACTGTCAAAAATAAGTCCCGAAATTGTGACATGGCTTATGTTCTTAAACAAACACCCCTAAGTTATAAAAGACTTCAACCGTCGATCAATCCTCCGACCACTATTCCTATTCTCCAGCGACATCACATCTTTATCACCTTATCAAACTCCAATTTTTTGAAGGTACAATATCCCTTTAATCTCTTAAACCCCTTTACACTAACCATACTTTTTTGCGCTTCTTGATCAAACCCTATTTTTCTTCTTGCTTAAATTCCTACTTATTTCGTTTAATTGATGGTAAATTTAGATACCCTTTTGTGAACTATGTTAGATTTAGTTATGCCCATGATCCTTAGATTAAAAAGTTTAGAGCTTTATGAATCATATTTATTTTGTGTTTCTTGATGTAGCCCTAATTTTTCTCGCCTAAATTCCTAGTTTTTTTTGCTTAATTGATGATAAATCTTGATACCCTTTTGTGAATTATGATTGAATTAGCTGGGGTGTTTGTTTAAGCTTGTATGTGGGCTTATGAGCTTATTTGTGTTTCGGCTTATATTTCATAAGCCCCGATTTTCCGGCTTATTTTGAGACTTTTGGGCTTAATTAAGTTTATTATGGTATGATAAACTTATATAAGCCCATAAGTCTCAATATAAGCCAGAAAATTGGGGCTTATGAAATATAAGCCGAAACACAAATAAGCTCATAAGCCCACATATAAGCTTAAACAAACACCCCCTAAAAAGTTTAGTTCTTCGTGATTTTCTATTTATTTTGTGTTTCTTGATGTAGCCCTGCTATTTTGCTAGAATTTCTACTTATTATAACAACATTAAGTATATTCCTTTCGTGTTTTATCGATAGAATCAGATATGCCCAAGATTGGTTGGATCAAAAAGTTTATGTTGTGTTTCTCGATATAACCCAAATTCGTTTATTGCTTGATTACTAGTTATCTTGTTTAATTTATGGTAAATCTAGATACCCTTTTGTGTTTTATGATAGATGTATGATTTTATCCTTATTTTGAGTAAATACTCTAGTTAAGGTTTAGTTTGTGATCATATGCTGTTTGTGTTATTATAAAAAAAGTACTTAGAATCGGATAATCAGTTGTAAAGGAGGTAATGGGCAAGATACTGCATTAGATGGTTAGCTGTATAAGGCAGTTCTGAATGAGATAATCGTTTTTATTGAGCAGCTTAGTGATTATTTCACTCTTGGATGGTCAGATAGTTTGTGTCCATCCAAACACCCGAAATTGGTTAGGTAAGGTTTAGATAAACAGTATTACTAAGCAATCCCAAGCACCCCCAATTTGCTAGTAGAAGGACTTTAAGATGAAATATGTTGATTGTATCGATTGTATCAGATAGTTTGTGTCCATCCAAACACCCGAAATTGGTTATCTACTGTAGCAAAACGCAAGGTTTAGATAAACAGTATTACTAAGCAATCCCAAGCACCCCCAATTTGCTAGTAGAAGGACTTTAAGATGAAATATGTTGATTGTATCGATAGTATTTGCTTCAAATGTTTGAATTGTTTAACCTTTGAGGGAGCTCTGAACTACCTGTGTTGACCTTAGAAGTTAACGTGTAGCTTTTAATTGGGAAGGTAGTAGCTTATGGAACTGTGTTAGACTGTTAGTGATTCTGATTAAATGGTTCAAACTACTGTTTCAGACCTGTTAGTAATCCCGCCAACTGTCTTGGTCTTGGTGAAATTGTGACCTTACTGCTCTTGCAAAAGTGAGCCTGAACCCTGAAACCGTGGTATGATTTAGCATGTGTAATCTCTTTGTATCATGTTCATTATAAGAGGACACTGATCCTGGAAAATGAATTTTGTCTGTAAATTGCAGGTTTAGCTTCTTAAGTATAACTTTGACTGCCCTTTGTTACTCACGAGTTATGGAAACTAGGATTCGTGTATCTTATTATGGAAAATGGAAAGTCAATGTAGGATAGGGTGTGTTCCCCTAGGCATGCATACAACGCCAGAAGTGATATTTTTTCTATGTGAAATTCTATATTTGAACAATTGTTGCTCTCTAGCTGTTGAATGTTTTCATGTTATGCTTAACTGTGATTCTTTCTCTCATCACATAAATAGGATAAATTTTGTTTTGGAAATGGTCACCCTGGATTAAAATAGCACATTGATTGCTCATGTTTGTATATGATTCTAAAATCTTTAGTGGTAATCACTATGGTTTCTGTGAGATCACGGTGTAGCTTAATACATTTTTTATTTTTTATTTAAAGATAGCTTAATTCATGTTGTTTTAAATAAAGTTATTCTCCATCACAGGGCTATCAAGTGAAATGAAATACGGATTAAACCTAAGAGGTCCTTCCCAACAAAAGAAGCAACCTGCCAGACCACCTCTTCCTTCAGCACTTGGTTTTGGTGATGATGATGAAAATGATGTTGAGAGAGATATTTCTCGACAAGCTGGCAACAAAAAGGCTCTCAAGGAGGTATGCAAAGAGAGTATTTCCATCATATAGATGTTTTTTTTTGTTTGTAATTGCGTCAATTTGGGTAATGATACATCTCTAACCAGTCAAGCTGGTAGAATAAAGATTATAAAAATTAATTTTTATATGGGCTGAATGGATTGAAAGTCCTCCTATGTATTTTTGTGTGTGCAAAACCTCCTAAATATTTCTACTAAAGGATTAGGTTCTTTTGAAATATTATCTTTTTTTTAATCATATTTGACACACTGATTTATATTTAAGAAACATGAGTTTTTTTAACCTTAAGTGTTGTTGGTCAACCCAGCGTGACCGGAACTTTTTTAACCCTTACCTAATTACCCATTATGACTCCTCAGCCCAATTGCCCATTTGCCACTTTTACATTTTGGGTCTCTTTATCACATCATTTGAGTTTTTAATTTCTTTCCAGGTAGAGGAGCTACATAAGAAAGCCTTAGAGGAGGATCCATCAGCATTTGCATATGATGAAGTATACGAGGAGATGCTGGAAAAAAAAGCCCTTCCAGTTGCACAGGATCGACAGGAAAGAAAGGTAGCATATTTATTTCTTATTATCGTGTAATTTTGACAATCGTGTTCTGACAAGAATCTTTCTTAGCGTAAACATTATGATGTAATGTATAAACACTATTCCCTCCGTCCCAAAATTATTGTCCCCCCGACAAAAAAACACACATAAGAAAAATACATTAATTACTGTTTTGATTAGGGGTAATATGGTAAACCTAAACAATTTCAACTTTTATTTTTAGTAGTGGACAATCTATTTGGGACAACCCAAAAAGGAAAGATGACAATAAAAATGGGACGGAGGGAGTACTTAATAACAGTCTCTTTTACCGAATGAACAAAGAGAACATTATCTGTTGAGTGTTGGACTCCCTGAGATGCTTTATAATAATAAGTAATAACATAGTTTTCCTAGTCGTTTTTTCAGTAAAACAATAGGCTGTAATATGCACTTGATTTGTTTTATTTAGTATGTAATATGACATTTTTGAAATTTTGAGATGGATATATTTGTGCTATCTTTATTGCTAATCAACTGTATTTTGTGTTGCAGCCAAGGTATATTCAAGCATTAATTGAAAAAACAAAAGTGCGTGAGCGAGAACATGAGATAATATACGAAAGAAAGCTCGCCAAAGAGAGGAGCAAAGAAGACCACCTTTTTGGTGACAAGGAGAAGTTTGTTACGGGTGCGTACAAAAGGAAACTTGCAGAGCAAGCAAAATGGTTGGAGGAAGAACGTTTGCGTCAACTACGTGAGGAAAGGGAAGATGTAAGTTCTGCTTTCTTTTGGTGTTCGTATCTTTCGATAGAATAGAATGCTTATATATCTGATCTATGGCATACTTATGTTTAGGGTGGCAATTTTGACCATTTACTTATTAGTGGATTTTGGGTTGTGTTTTAACGGGCCAAATCCGAAGCCATAACGGTTCAGGTAAAAAAGTTTAACTAAAAAGAAAATGGTAAATTCACCTCTATCTCATGTTTATGTTTCTTATCTGATGGAAAGTTTGCCCGGGGTGTCTTTTTATTGCGTGCAACCTTTTAAATCTTTTTGATAAAACAGTCTCTTCCTTTTGTTAACAATTTTATCACGCTAGTCATTTATTAGAACCTTGACAAAAGCGTTTTTGGGCTGACCCAGCTGGGCTTCAGTTCGTGCCAAAGAATTTCTTGTTTGACCCGTTACCCAACCTCCAGCCCGCCATTTTGATATATGTCTAGTTTCTTCTTTCCTTTTAGTGTGAAACGTCTTGAATAAAAAGAAGGTTTTAGTTTACAAGTAGAAGATGCATTTGAGTTTGTAAAAAGAACTCCAGTTTGTATAATAATGTGTTTTGTCATCATTTATCACAATTCTACCTACTCGCCTTTTTAAGGCCCACATACATTTCTTCATTTTTTTACAACCATACTTGGGGGATGTTTGGATGGGCTTTTTCCGAAGATACTAAAGTCAGGGATAGGTGGGTAATTTTACTTCCATCCTCAACAATCGGTCCTCTTGCCATATCTTCTTCCTTGCTTTTCTATATCTAGTTTAGTTATCTTAGAGCTAAAAGTTTCAGAAACTCATTGATCGTTATCTAGTTTTGCCAAATACCCGAACTTCATTTTGCTCATTTATCTCTTGTTTATGTTTCTTATTTCATAAAAAATGCAAATGTTCACATAATTCTCATTGGTGCAACAGATTACTAAGAAGGGTGGTGATATGTCCGAGTTCTACTACAGTTTGTCAAAAAATGTTGCCTTTGGAGCACCAGACCGTGTGTCAACCAAACCCGGCAAGCATAAAGAGGAGTCAAAGAATGAAAAGTCAGAAGAAAGTCAACCATCAAAGATGGTTTCACCACGTACGCCAGAAGAAAATCATGGTGAAACATCTGCGGCGCCCAAGGAAAGATCTGAAATAGTCGAAGCAAAACCTGCTTTAGTCGAAGCAAAACCCGCTTCTGTTCCTGATAAACAAGAAGTCTCTATTGATTCATCGAAGCAAGAATCCAAAATTGAAAGCGCTACAGCTCAGCCTCCAACCGATCATCATAAAAGAAATCAGGATGCTGTGGCTGCTGCTAAAGAACGGTATCTTGCACGTAAGAAAGCAAAGGTGAATTAGACTAAACGATGAATGTTATACAGTTTTTGTAAAATGCAAATCAAGATTTATGGATTGGTGTCATGACTGAGATTCAGATTGCTCATCTATATATATGCTTGATCTTGATGCACAATATCTCTGTACTACTTATTTTGTTTTAATTTCATATCCACACCAAACAGATAACACCTATATTTCTTTAACTAATAATCTTTATTTGATATTTGAGTTCGTGTCGTGTAGATTATGTTAGAAATATGGATCACTGGGTCACATTATGTTAGACATGATGGATGGATGGATGGGATTGCCGGAACTTTTTAAGATGAGTTTTGTCTTTAAAATTCTTTTTATGATACAAACAAAACTTCTGTTTATTTGGTAAAAAAAATTATACATTATTAAATTTATAAGAATGGAAGGGGATGGAATGGGAAGGGCAAAGTAAATGATGACATTACGAAGAAAGTGGTTATTGCAATTTGTGTTCTTGAGTTTGTATTTTAAATAGAAAGGAAAGAACATGGAAGCTAACAAGATTACCAATATCCCTTGAAACTACGTATACATGGTCGATTTCTTAACATCCAATGTACGTGCAACATTGGATTGAAATTTATTCAGGAAACTAGTACCTTGAAGGATCCATGGAAATAAATCAGATCATCAATCTTCCGAAGCAACCTTTTGCAAATCGACATGATTTTGATGGAACGCTCCCTACAATGTTCGTCTTTTTTGCTCAATAAGTGACAAACATATTGCAAAGACGACTATTCAAGAATTATAAAGTGGGAAACGAGTCACCAGCGACTTTCAAACAAAAACGACAGTCTTTTAGGCTCAACATGGGACAAACATTGCCTCACTTTATATTAAATGGTTCTCTCAAACTACCAAATACTCCACTCTGATTGTGTTGGAACCAAAAGTAGTTCATGGTCCAGCCAACTTGCTTACTTTATAAAAGGATCAAACATATTCAACTGAAATCAAATAGGAATTCACAAATGTATCATGTTCATATGCAAAAACCAAACGGATGCAATGCAATTCCACCATTTTGATTAGCGTTTAATAAAGTTGTGCACGATGAAATATAACAGTTCGAGTATTGCATAATATACGCTTAATACCGTTATTCGCATACAAACCAAATGATAAAACTTATGTAAGCATGGACAAAATGCAAATCAATCACCACAAATAACCAAAAGTCCACAGATATATAAGCATAAGCCAGGTACTGAAATAACATTTGTCATCTCTCTTCAATGTATTTTTCCGAACACATAAAAGTTCATAAAAAAAACACAAACCGGAAAACCAGGTCTTCAGCCTTGCCAATATATTACACAGACTCTGCTCTTTCTTGAGCTGCAAGATGATGAAATTTGCACCAAGAATTTGCTTTTGGAAAAGTCAAATTATAAAATTTAGCAACAACAAAGGAAACAAGCACACAGCAAGTTAATATGACATGTGTATTGATATTGTGCGAAAACATATGGGATCTGTTGGATTTCTTACTATAAAGAGTTAACCAAAAAAAAAAGCATTTGCACCATTTGTAGGCACAGATAGAAAAAGATGGACAAAACCAACACCACAAAGGCATATGCATATCTGCAATGAAATACCAAACCTGGCTTTCCTTGCTTCAGTTTCATTCTGATAGGCACGAACGACCTCATTTCCAGAAACCCAAGTTTAACAACCGATGCAGTTATCATGATTATTCATAAATTAGCTCCATCACTAGTTGATAGTAGCGCATGACAAATTAGGCTAATAGAATAGCCCACACAATCTTTTTTGCTGCATTAAGCAAACTTACTAACACAAACACGCAGACCATATTATTTCTGAAGTACTAATGATAAACAGAAATGTTACCTTCCAAATAAAAGTCACAATGTAATAATGTCAATCACAAACTAAAGTCACACAAAAAAAATCTCAAATGACCTTAAACAAGAACACATAAAACAAGATCCAAACAACCCTTTAAAAATAACAGTTAATGTACGCAGCAAGAAATAACAGAAATAAGTTTCAAACTGACCTTAAATTAGAACGTCAGTTCGTTATATATAAAATGCCGTTTAAAAAAAAAAATTCAAACTGAAGCGAACATCATCACCCACCAGTAACACAATCTGAATAAGCTTTATTCAGTCGTCTAGTCCCATCAAGGCTTTCAGCTAACACAATCTGTCTTCAATAGGACAGCCAAATAGTCCATGTGTTTTGTCCGGATAGTCGATTAATTTTACTTCCCACAGCTTACTACACAATAATTTAATATAAAAACAAATAATATAGATAATAAAAATTATTGGTATGAGTAAAACATCAACTAGCACTGATTTTTTTCACCTGACCTTGTAAACAATATGATAAAAAAGAAAATAGAACTCGTATCGGATGCAGGTATGTTTCAACAATCTGCACAACAGGACTTGTCAAACTAATTAATGAAATATTTTTAAAAATAATATTTCTAAAGATTGGACACATAGTAATTCTGAATGACAAAAATACGACTATGGCACAGCGCGCGAACATGGCACTATAGTGGCTCTATGGATACTGTCATAGGTCCCATGACGCAGTTATAACATAAGGACACCGAGCACTCTAGCCAAAAATAAGGAACATGGAAACTAAAAAGGTTAATAAACAAGAACCATGAAAAAAAGGAACCACATTCAATACTGCAAACATAACAAATACCGCCTTCTTCTACTAACAAAGTTCATAACCAAAAATAACAAACATGCATGCAAATTAAGAAAACATTCACAACCAACAACCATGCATTGAATCCAGGAGTTAAAAACGACATATTCAATCTTGATTCAGCTTTCATGATAGGTAGGCTTTCCTCATCAGAAGCATCCCCATCAGAAGAATCCTCATCAAAAGCATCCCCATTAGAAGCATCCTCTTCAGCAGTCTGGCCGGATGGAAAGATTTTCAGGTCCAAATGCAAAAAATAACCTCTCAACTTGGAAAACTCAACCGCAAAGTGCCAATCACGATCTTTCGTGAGCCAAACAATCCCAAGTGCTGGATGCTTGTAGGTTAGTTTGTAACATCCAGGAGACAGCCTAAGCTCCGCCTCAATAATACTGATAACTTGTTTAAATGTATCAGTGGACTGCACAGCAATACGCTTGCGTTTTTTCTTAATTACAATATTTATGAAACCACCTTCCCAATCCCCATGGATCCTTATTGGTCCGTACTTAAACTGATTCCAAACAAAGATGTTTTCATGATACAACATTTCTTTAAAAGTCGACAAGTCAACTGCATGCATATAAAAATAAACAATATCAAAACCTGATAAAACTTGCATGCAAATAAAAAAATTCATGCATGGTGCACAAGACTAAAAACAAAAACATTGGCATGGTACGGTGGTACTAATTAAATGCATAGAGTAGATTCACCATTAAACAAAGCTCCCGCTTGCTCTAAAGTCATTGATCCATTGTTTAGCGAAAGAAACGCTTCCTCTGTAGGGTGAAGTGGAACTGGAACTTGCTCCATCGGATTCTGTCAGAGATTAATCAACAGAAACTACTGTTACGTACAAATTATAAAACAGAATCAAATACATGCATAAATGTGGGGAAAATAAAAGAAAAAAATAAGTAGAAGAGAAATATGGTTTACTGGTTCTTGAGAAGGGTAAAGCGGCGATGAAGGGTAAATGTAAAAGAAAAATGAGAGGACTTATAAAGGGTGTGAATGTGAACCCTAGTAATTAATTTGATTTTGATCTAATGGTGCGTATTTGCTGAGTTTTTTTTTGGTAAGCATAGTATTTTAGAAAATTATTTAACAAAATATGTATCTTTAAATGTAGTTAGTAATATATAATTATCATTTTTTACAAAAATTCAAACTCACAAAATTCAATATGTGACATCAAAGCTCCTTAAAAAAAGAGTAAATGCATATGACCAAATCATAGTTAGCTCTTTTAGTTAACCAATTCACATGGGTGGTGCTTTGTTATCAAACTTTTCCATCTTACATGTCAACCAATTCACAGTTAGCACTTTTAGTTAGTAGAATTGCTATAAAGCTATATAATTATTTTAGAGACAATTCCACAGTTACCCTTTTGTGAATTATGATTGAAGTAGCTATGCCCATGATGAATAGATTCAAAAGTTTAGTTCTTCGTGATTTTGTACTTATTAGTTATTTTGTGTTTCTTGATGCAGCCCTGCTATTTTGCTAAAATTTGTATATTATAACGACGCTAAGTATATTTTGATACCCTTTCGTGTTTTATCGATAATCAGGTATGCCCAAGATGGTTGGATTAAAAAGTTTAGCGCTTTGTGATCTATCCTGATGTTGTGTTTCTCGATATAACCCCAATTCGTTTCTTGCTTGATTACTATTTATCTTGTTTAATTCATGATAAATCTAGATACCCTTTTGTGTTTTATGATAGAATCAGATATGGTTATGAATTTATCCTTATTTTGAGTAAATACTCTAGTTAGGGCTTAGTTTATGATCATCTGTTGTTTGTGTTATTATAAAAAAATATCTAGATTCGGATAATCAGTTGTAAAGGAGGTAACGGGCGAGGTACTGCGTTAGATGGTTAGTTTTATAAGGCAGTTCTGAATGAGATAATCGTTTTTAATGAGCAGCTTAGTGATTATTTCACTCTTGGATGGTCAGATAGTTTGTGTCCATCCAAACACCCAAAATTGGTTATCTACTATAGCATAACGCAAGACTTGATAAACAGTATTACTAAGCAATCCCAAACACCCCGAATTTGTTGTTGGCTCCGTTTCACAGGTTCTAAACCAAGCCATTTGCGTGACATAATAGCCTTATGATTCACCATGTCTATGGTGTATATGAACTCGACAAAAAACGTAATAAACGAGATGTTTATGATAACAATATGATTGAACAAAAGATTAAAACAAAGACTTAATATAAAAGTAAAAGTTGTTGTTTACAAACATCCTAGACTCGATCTTATATAGGTTATGAATCGGTACAAGACATCATTCCTGAAACGTCATGATGCTTCAGAAGTAACCGCCATTCATAACTGCCATTACCGGCCCAAATAACTAACTTAACTAACACATGTTTAACGGGGTGTTTGGTTGTAAGTCCAACCCAATGTTCTTAACCCGTTTTGACCCAAACAATAATAAACATAATAACATTGTTTTCCAAATTAACTTAACAAACATTAAACGGAGTTTACATCTCCCCCGTAATTTTGTAAAGTTAATGCCTTCATGGTTCCATTCCTTCACGCCAAGATGACGAAATCATCTTCACTGGTTGCGTTCTCCTTGCCATAACCACTTGTTGAGCTTTCCACATCTTCTTCCGTCTTGACCTCTCCATGGACATGCTTGATTCTTTTCCTTGGCTTTTCTTCCTGTGCTTCCTCCATGTACACGCTAGTCTCCGCATCCCCACATGGTTCATTTCCGACCATATTTCGTGGTTCTCCATGCCCTGCCCTGCGTGCTTCCTCATAGTACACCTTTACCAATGCTATATACTCGCGGTAGCATTCCTTAACATCATGTCCATCCTCTCGTGCCAAACCCAATGGAAGTGCTATGTCGCCCCATAAGTTATTGAAAGATACGTTCATGTATCCTCCCATATCGTCTACAAACTTATATAAGGCAAGTAAATCTATCCTAACCACTCCTATTGTTGGTGGTAAGTCACCCAACGCTTCCATACCCATGTACTCGTGATAAAACCATTCTAACAAACTTATAAACTTTTCTCCCATGATTTTCCAGTTCTTGAAGACTAACTTATCAATTTTGACTAGATCTAAAAATGATAAGAAACGTTGAAACGTATTTATTTTAAGATGATAAAGCGTACAATTCAAACTAATGTACTCTTCATCGATGTAATCATGGCTGTCTTCTTTGTTCATCTCGAGTTCTTCCATTCCTTTTACTAGTGAACATTCCTCGCTTGGATCAAGTGACTTGTAGTACCCTTCCATGAATTCCTCATGTGCCTGGATTGCCTCTTCATCTCCCTTGTCTACGGTTTCTTCGTCTTTTTCAAACATATACTTCACTTGACATGTACCGTCTTTACAAGTCACAATAAACCCTTGATCCTCGAGTTGTTTCATACTTAGTACATTCATTGTAATCTCAGGCGTATATAGTACGCTGGGAATTACAATTTCTTCCTCCTTGTTATCAATGATTGCCTCTCCTATTCCGTAGGCAATAATAAACCTTCTTACCCTCTCGTCTTTCCCAACCAACTTGAATTGGTTTGCCATACGTTTGAACATATATCTTGAAGGGGTCATGTGTTTAACAGCGGTTGTACTCACATACCAGATATTGTTCCAATTTCCTTTGTCAGTTCCCTTGATCATGTAGTCGGTGTCCACATGAATCTTTTCCGATGGCCAATTGAAGATTTCTTGTTTTGATGCCTCGCTCTCCATTTTTCCTTTAGAACCGGTGTGTTTTTTGGTTGTGCAGTTCCAATAGAAGTGTCCTCTGCCTTTGCACATATAACACCGAGATCTCTTTTCTTTTCTGGAAGTTGTGCAAATCTTTTCTTGGAAAGTGGAGAACGGTTGAGAGTTTTTAGGGGCGGTTAACTTTGAAGTGTTAAAGGATAATACTTCATTAAGTTTATCCTTTAAAACTTGTTTTCCAAAGTTGGATAACCGTTTTTGCTTTCCCTCCTCTTTTCGAACAATAGATGGTTCACATCTTTGTAAAAAGTTCTTGTTTAACGTGGCCCTAACTTCTCCTCTTGATGACTTGTTCCATGAATCGTAACGTGGGCTCTGGTACCAATGTTGGCTCCGTTTCACAGGTTCTAAACCAAGCCATTTGTGTGACATAATAGCCTTATGATTCACCATGTCTATGGTGTATATGAACTCGACAAAAAACGTAATAAACGAGATGTTTATGATAACAATATGATTGAACAAAAGATTAAAACAAAGACTTAATATAAAAGTAAAAGTTGTTGTTTACAAACATCCTAGACTCGATCTTATATAGGTTATGAATCGGTACAAGACATCATTCCTGAAACGTCATGATGCTTCAGAAGTAACCGCCATTCATAACTGCCATTACCGGCCCAAATAACTAACTTAACTAACACATGTTTAACGGGGTGTTTGGTTGTAAGTCCAACCCAATGTTCTTAACCCGTTTTGACCCAAACAATAATAAACATAATAACATTGTTTTCCAAATTAACTTAACAAACATTAAACGGAGTTTACATTTGTTAGTAGAAGGACTTTAAGATGAAAATCTTTTGATTGTATATAGTATTTGCTTCAAATGTTTGAATTGTTTAACCTTTGAGGGAGCTGTGAACTACCCGTGTTGACCTTAAAAGTTAATGTGTAGCTTTTAATTGGGAAGGTAGTAGCTTATGAAGCTTGTTAGACTGTTAGTAATTCTGATTAATTGGTTCAAACTACTGTTTCAGACCCGTTAGTAATCCTGCCAACTGTCTTAGTCTTGGTGAAATTGTGACCTTACTGCTCTTGCCAACTATATCTGCTATAAGTGAGCCTGAACCCTGAAACTGTGGTATGATTTAGCATGTTTAATCTCTTTGTATCATGTTCATGATAAGAGGACACTGATCCTGGAAAATGAAGTTTGCATGTAAATTGCAGGGTTAGCTTCTTAGGTATAACTTTGATTGCCCTTTGTTACAAGTTACGGAAACTAGGATTCGTGTATCCTATTATGGAAAATAGAAAGTCAATGTAGGATAGGGTGTGTTCCACTTTTAGGCATGCATACAACGCCAAAAGTGAGAGTTTTTCTATGTGAGTTTCCATATTTGGACAATTGTTGCTCTCTAGCTGTTGGATGCTTTCATGTTTATATATGGTTTTAAAGTCTTTAGTGGTTATCGCTATGGTTTCTGTGAGATCACAATGTAGAGATCACGATGTAGCTTAATTCATTTTTTTTTCTTTTTTAAAAAGATAGCTTAATTCATGTTGTTTTAAATAAACTTATTTTCCAACAAAGGGCTATCAAGTGAAATGAAATACGGATTAAAACTAGGAGGGCCTTCCCAACAAAAGAAGCAACTTGCCAGACCTCCTCTCCCTTCAGCACTTGGTTTTGGTGACGATGATGAAAATGATGTCAGAGAGAGATATTTCTCGACAAGCTGGCAACAAAAAGGCTCTCAAGGAGGTATGCAAGCTACAAAACAGAGTATTTCCATCATATAGATGTTTTTTGTTTATAATTGGGTCAATTTGGGCAATGATACATCTCTAACCGGTCAAGCTGGTAAAATAAAGATTATAAAAACTACTCACTTTTAAAATGGTTTGAATGGATTGAAAGTCCTTCTATGTATTTTTTGTGTGCAAATCCTCCTAAAATTTTTTTTTTGGTAAAGGATTTTCACTACTTCTAAAGGATTAGGTTCTTTTGAAATATTATCTTTTTTGTAATCATATTTGACACACTGATTTATACATAAGAAACATGATTTTTTTGAACCTTAAGTGTCGTTGGTCAACCCAGCGTGACCGAGACTTTTTAACCCTTACCTAAATTTACCCATTATGACTCACACCAATTGCCCATTTGCCACTTTTACATTTTGGGTCTCTTTATCATATCATTTGAGGTTTGTCTTTTTTTTTTTTTTTTTTTTAATTATTTATTTATTATTATTATTTTCCCTTCCAGGTATAGAGGAGTGTGTACAGGTTTGTTGCCAAAAGTTCTTGGTTTCAAAAGGTTCTTCATAGTTTTGATAAAGTATTTGTGAAACTGATAAATGCAATGAAACAGTAAAGGGTAAAAGGTATATAACAATAACAGGTATAGCATAGATAAAAGTTGATAAAGTTGATTGATTTCTGTTTACAGAAATCTACACTTATATATGTTCCTAAAAGGCACCAAATGACAGTTATTGTTTCCCTCCAAACGTTGTGTCTATAGGGTGATAACTGCCATGGTAACTGCCAATTCTAACTGCCACAATATGGGCTGCATATACCCATTTGTGCAGGCCTAATTCGTCCAATACATTAATACACAAATATGTCCATAAACCATAAGTACTAAATACTAATAATACTAAGTATACTTGACTAAATACAATTAAAAAGGGCCAACAAGGAGCTACATAAGATAGCCTTAGAAGAGGATCCATCGGCATTTTCATATGATGAAGTATACGATGAGATGCTGGAAAAAAAAAGCTCTTCCAGTTGCACAGGATCGACAGGAAAGAAAGGTACCATATTTATTTCTCATTATTGAGTAATTTTGACAATCTTGTTCTGACAAGAACCTTTCTTAGCCTAAACTTTATGATGTAACGTAAACATTACTTAATAACAGCCTCTTTTACTGAATGAACAAAGAGAACATTTTGTGTTGAGTGTTGACTTCCTGAGATGCTTTACAATAGTAAGTAATAACATAGTTTTCCTAGTCGTTTTTTCAGTAAAACAACAGACTGTAATATGCACTTGATTTGTTTTATTTAGTATGTAATCTGACATTTATGAAATTTTGAGATGGATATATTGTGCTATCTTTATTGCTAATCAACTGTATATTGTATTACAGCCAAGGTATATTGAAGCATTAATTGAAAAAACAAAAGTGCGTGAGCGTAAACATGAGATAATATATGAAAGAAAGCTCGCCAAAGAGAGGAGCAAAGAAGACCACCTTTTGGTGATGATCGCGTATGACCTCCCCGGCACCCATACGGGCTGGCGCGGACTAACCATGATGGCGTGAATATCCCCAGCACCCATATGGGTCGGTCGCGGACTGGACACGTAGCCCGACTATGCCACTAAACCGTTCCGCGGATAGTAGATACGTCCGAAGAAGGACGCAACCGCGCCCAACATAAAGGGAAATGAATCTTGCCCAGGCTGGGTGTACTACAACCTGCAGTCCCCAAAAAGGGAAAGCGGGACAACTCCCGCCCAAAAACATCACCATCACAACAAGCGGACAAGCTCTGCAGTTGACTTACGTCACAAACTGTCGCTCTCATGGCCCGTGACCTTGAGAACACGACAGGCAGGTCAACCGTATAAATAGAGATCTCACCTCTACTCAAACGGTAACACTTACATACACTCTCTCTCTAGAATCAACTTTATCTCTCTAAAAACTATCACTTACTCTCACGCCGGAGGTTGACCGCGGAACCTCGTTCCGCGGTGAGACTAACGGTGTTGGTTTTCTTAGCAGCTTGCAATCAAGAACTTTACTTAATACAAGATCTATTTCCTGGGAAGTTAGCCTACACTAATCTTCATCAGGGGAGCGCCCAGAATTGTATTAACAAGTTGGCGCCATCCGTGGGAACCAGTGACATAACTGCGTTTCCAAAAAACAAAAACAAAAACTCTAATGAGCAATTTGGCAGAAAACCCCTCCCCTTCTCCTGAGCCGTCCACGGTCAGAAACACGGGAGGGAATGAAAAAGTGCAAGACACAGAACAATACCACCCTAAGACCGCAACAGACGCGTCAATAAGGGAGTTCTGCGAAAGGCACTACCATCAAATCTTGCCCTTCATGGCAGAAAGAGTCCATCAGGAAAAACTGGAACGGGTCAAAGCCCGGCTGGATTTTGACGATGAGGCTAGAAATGAGAGATCTCAAGAACACGCCCGGAATACTCGTCCAGCATCTGAAAGAAAAGAGGCACCAAAGAGGAGGCGCGAAGCCAATCCTAGTGCCAGGTCAGACCCGTCGGAGTATTCCAAGTCGCGAAGTGTCTTCTCGAGACTCAGCAGTCGAGACGATGGGGGTTTTAGAGAGAAGAGCCGGTTGGAAGCCAAGAGGCCGCGACCAGATGTATTCTCAAGACTGGAAAAGGAACGTCCGCACGTGTCCACGAGACTTGGCGACCAAAAACCAACCGTGTTCTCCAGACTCCAGTCAAAGGTCACTTCCCGTAGGCAACGCAAAAGAGAAGTGGAGAAGCGAAGTAAACGGGACATGACCGAAAAGGACTCCGACGATAGACACCAGCGAAGCCGGAGTGCTACCCACGGCAGGGCTTCCCATTCGAAGTCTGGCAGAGGAGAAACATATCACTCGTGCCGCAGTAGAACCAGGGAAGTTTCTCCTCCGGAAAGCTCGGAAAGCACTGGAAGTCAACCCCGAAAAGCAAGAAACGGGAATCTGATGACCTCTACTCCCCGTATGACGTGGCTGACACAGACCCCTTTACCCATCGTATACGGAATTTTGAGTTCCCGGAACGAACAAGAATGCCAGCTCACATTAGAACGTATGACGGGACAGGAGATCCGGAGGATCATCTGAAAATCTTCCAGACCGCGGCCAAGGTGGAAAGATGGGCCATGCCCACATGGTGCCACATGTTCAACTCCACCCTTGTAGGACACGCCCGCGGCTGGTTTGATGAGCTGCGTCCGGAAAGCATTGACAACTTTGAGGAGTTGAGGTCGAGTTTTCTCTCATACTTCCTACAGCAGAAGAAGTATACGAAAGATCCTGTGGAATTACACCACATAAAGTAGCGGGAAAGGGAGTCCACGGAAGCATTCGTGGAACGCTTCAAGACAGAAAGCATGTATGTGAAGGGAGCCCTAGAGTGCATGAGAGTGTCTGGCTTTATGCACGGGATCACGAACCCGGAACTGATCAGGAGGCTCAATGACAACATCCCCCAGTCGCAGGATGAAATGTGGAAGGTCTTGAAAGCATTCCTCAGAGGTGAGGTGGTCGCGGCCAACCAGTCAAAGAAGAAGCACTCCCAGTGGAAAAACCAGGATGGAGGACAAAAAAGCATCCAGATCTTTGAAAGAAAAGGGGAGTTCAAGACCCGCTTAAGGCCGGAGAGGAAGAGGGGGGACAGGTTCACCCCCTCACAAAGACGCCAAAAGAAATCCTGGCCATGGATACGGTCAAATTCACAGCTCCCCCGCCAATGTCCAGCCCGGTCGAGTCTAGGAATAAAGACAAGTACTGTGACTTCCACAGAGAAAAGGGGCACAACACGGATGAATGCTATCAGTTGAAGAAACAGATAGAGGAGGCAGTCAGATCCGGACAGCTCGCACATCTGGTCAAAGAGATCAAGAATTGGGCGCAAAAGAATGGTGGCCCCAAGGGCGGAAAGAAGGATACCGCGACCAAGGACAAAGCTCACGCCATATACATGGTCAACACCTAGCAACGGTCGGTCAAACCCAAGCTGGGTCCGGACGCGATCTTGAACATGGAAATATCTTTTCCCCCCATATCCGGAGATGACTGGGACGACCACCCGCTGGTAATCAAGGCGGATGTAGAAGGGTGTACAATTCACAGGATGTACGTGGATAACGGAAGCGCTTCAGAAGTTCTATACGAACATTGCTTCAACAAGCTAAGCCCAGACATCCGCAAAAGACTAATCCCCGCTTCATCACCACTATTGGGTTTCAGCGGAGAACTCTCATGGCCGCTAGGGCAGATCCTCTTGGAAGTGACATTGGGAGACGAAGAGAGGTCAGCCAGTGCGTGGATGAACTTCATGGTGGTACGATCTCCTTCCCCTTACAACGGGATAATTAGACGTCCGGGGATTAGGCTGTTGAGAATAGTGCCATCCACGGCGTATGGGATGCTGAAATTTCCTACTTGTGACGGAGTCGTGACTTTGCACAGTGACAAGGTGGTCCCAGTTGAATGCAGAATGGTTGCGGAACCAGAACCCTACCATACAACCGCAGAAGCAGAAGTGAAGGAAGGAGTCACGGTGCCAATCAACCACAGATTCCCCGACCAAACGGTCACCATTGGGGGGGGGGGTTGAGCGAGCAAGGGAAGAAAGGCCTCTGCGACCTCCTCAGGAATAACTTGGATATCTTTGCTTGGGAGCCCTCCGACATGACTGGAGTTCCACGGACAATCGCGGAACACAAACTGAATGTCAGGGACGGTTATGACCCTGTACGACAAAAGAAGAGAGGACAGGCCCCAGAAAGAAACAAAGCCATCAATGAAGATGTTACCAAACTAGTCGCATCAGGGATCATGAAAGAATTACACTACCACGACTGGTTGTCTAACCCCGTTCTCGTCAAAAAGAGTGACGGAAGCTGGAGAATGTGTGTGGATTTCAAGGACTTAAACAAAGCCTGCCCAAAAGATTGCTACCCCTTGCCGGAGATCGACTGGAAGGTCGAATCCCTCTGCGGATACCCATTTAAATGCTTTCTTGACGCATACAAAGGGTATCACCAGATACAAATGGCAGCCGGGGATGAGGAAAAGACAGCATTCCACACAAACCAGGGCATCTTTTGTTACACCAAAATGCCTTTTGGTCTGAAGAACGTTGGCGCTACGTACCAAAGACTTGTGGACAGGGCGTTTGAGAAACAGATTGGAAGGAATTTGGAAGTGTACGTTGACGATCTAGTCATCAAGAGCCACTCAGAGGAAGAAGTACTCAGGGATATGGAGGAAACCTTCAAGACCCTAAGGAACATCAACATGAAGCTTAACCCCAAGAAATGCACATTCGGGGCGGAACAGGGGATGTTTCTGGGTCATGTGGTGAGCAAGGAGGGCATTAGAGCTTGCCCAGACAAATTTGCGGCCGTAGCTACCCTCAAATCCCCGACAACCAAAAAGGAAGTGCAGTCTCTGAATGGAAAATTAGCCAGTCTCAGTCGTTTCATGTCCAAGTCAGCGGAAAGGTCTCTCCCGTTCTTTAAGACACTGAAGAAATGCATTAAAAAGAGCGACTTTTACTGGACGAATAAGGCGGAGCAAGTGTTCAAAGAAATAAAGGAGCACATAGCCAACTTGCCAATGGTCATCGCCCCACAGCCAAAGGAGGAATTAATTATGTACTTGGCCGCGTCCCAAGAAGCTGTGAGTGCGGTTTTGTTGGCACAAAGGGAGTCGAGACAACAGCCAGTGTACTTCGTCAGCCGCGCCCTAAAGGGCCCGGAGATAAACTACACTCCAATTGAGAAGCTTGTCCTGGCACTAGTATATGCATCCCGCAGGCTGCGGCGATACTTCCAAGCACATCCAGTGGCAGTCATTACGGACCAACCACTGAAGCAAGTCTTGACCAAGACAGAAAAGAGTGGAAGAATGGCTGGATGGGAAATAGAGCTGGACGAACATGACATTACCTTTCGACCACGGACAGCTATAAAAGGGCAAGTGCTAGCGGACTTCATTGCTGAGATTCCAGAGGAAGAAACTCTTGACAAGAAAAAGGACCAGCAACAATACTCAGAGCCGTGGAAACTATTCACGGACGGATCTTCGTGCTTGGAAGGGTCCAGAGCAGGTTTAATCCTGACAAACCCAGAGGGGCAAGAGTTCACATACGCCCTGCGGTTTGAATTTGAAGCATCAAACAATGAAGCTGAGTACGAAGCACTGATCGCAGGACTTAGGATTGCCGAACAAATGCGGGTAAAGGACTTATCAGCAAATGTCGATTCCCGCCTTGTGGCGAATCAAATAAACGGAGCATACGAGGCAAAGGAGGAAAGCATGGCGCGCTACTTGGCAAAGGCCAAAGCATTGATTGAAGGGTTCCGGACGTTCTCCATAAGACAGACATGCAGGCGCACCTCGGAAGACATGCAGGTCTGATGCATGGTCACGGTGTTATAATGCTCCAATAAGTTTGTGTGCGGCATATTACGCAGAGTGGACAGATAACCGGGAGTGGCAAGATTATCCAGCATGCTCCGACAAACCCAACCATCGTCCATGCGGAAATCGTTGGTAGGGAGCCACTTGGGGACATATACATTCTTGGCTTCTGCCGTCTCCACGGATAGAGACTCGTAAAAGTCATCATCTGAGGCCGCAGGACGATGGATAGATTGGTCCTGCGACGGAGACTCGACCCCAAAAACATTCTCCTGCTGCAATGGTGGTGGCTGGGACGGACCAGACATCTCCGTATCCAAATTTTCTTGAGGAACACTGGTAGATGTCTTGGAAGTAGCATCCGGATCCGCTTGAAGATCCGGGGTAGCCTCAGAAGAAATATTGGTTACAACTTTCGGAGGAGGTCCGGAATCAGACTCGTCGCGAAGTTCCATAAGAGGAGTAGGCCCCGTAGTCGCATCCCCTGCATGACGAATAACATTCAAAGTTTTTTTTTTAAAAAAAATGTCTTACCAGCAGTGGACCCAGCATCCTTCTCCGGCACAGGAGTAATCCTCTTCTTCTCCGGTTGCTTTGAAGGAACATCAAGCCTAACCCTCTTCTTCCCAGTCGCCTTACTAGCCTTAGCCGCTTTCACATTATCCACAGTCGTGTCTTGGACTAGCGTGATCAGATTTTCAGAAGGTTCTATAACGCGATTAGCAGTCTCCTCCTGCAGCGTCCTCTCACCTTCCTGTAGAGTTCTCTCTCCGGATACTACCTCAAAAGGATCCGGCTGGTTAATGAAAGCAAAGAGAGACATATCTGCAAGCAAAAAGGCACAAGTTAGTAACAAGGCATAAAGGAAAGACAATAAGACGCGATAAACCCTAAAAAAAACCCACCCTCAGTATCCGAAACTTTAAAGGTAGGTCGCGCCGTTGTATCATCCCAGGCACGACTAAGACCAATCACGCACAAGAACGGCTCCGGGAACTTCTTAAACTGAGCGCGTTGCGTGTCAAGAAGGTGTAACAACCCCATGTCAACATCCTCGTCGGAAGGGGGTGGGTCACGATCAACAGAGACTTTCTCGTTCCACGAGATAGCCAAAGGAAACACGGTCGCATCAACCCAAAAGAAGTACTCCTTCCAATTCTTTACAGAGTCTAGGGGCGCGGTATAACAAACCGGTACAATCAATGACTTAGGACCCTTACGCTTCTCTAGGGTCATCCACCCATCTTTCATTCCGGAGTAATAAAACTTCCTAAACAAAGGTACAGTGGGGGTTCCGCCGTGAACACGGCAAAGGATTTCAAAATGACTAATCCTAGCAGCGGCTAACACAGATAACTGCGACAAGTGGATCTGAAAATACTCCAAAACCCTACACAGGAACGCGGAAAGGGGTATCCTAAAATTGCAAAATTCAAAAAACCTAGTGTATACCCCTATCTTACCCTGAGGGGCATCTCTTATGGTGGCATCAGGGCCAGGAAGAAGAGGATGAACAACTGAGGGGATATGATATTTAGAGCAAAAATCACTCAAATCTTTCTGAGACAACTTACAGGTAAAATCGCTTAAAAGTTTCTTAGCCATGGAACTACAATGAGGGAAGAAAACCTAACCTGATAAAGTAGGGACGCACACACAGATTTTAGTAGACGATTTTCTTTTTCACTCGCGAAGATGAAATGGCAACAGTAGCCAAGAAAGTAAAAAAGAGGGGTATTTATACTCTCCCAAGAGTAAAACCAACGGGTCAATCGAATGGCTGAAAAAACGCCACGTCTCCGGCTCATAACCAACGGTCTAGATCTGCTTAGATCAACGGACGTGATGGAAGCAGCCAAAACGTCACGTCAGTCAGAAAACATGCGGCTAAGGGCGGTTCGCGAATCCCAAGGGACAGCTGTAACGCTTATCCTTGGCATAAGTGGAAGATACAGTCAGCAGTGATTAGGATTTCCTGCGATACACCCGGCCACGGATGGGCGGAATAACTTAGTCTAGCGGCGCTTATACCAAGACCGATAAGCACACCTAGACTGGGGGGACTTGATCGCGTATGACCTCCCCGGCACCCATACGGGCTGGCGCGGACTAACCATGATGGCGTGAATATCCCCAGCACCCATATGGGTCTGTCGCGGACTGGACACGTAGCCCGGCTATGCCACTAAACCGTTCCGCAGATAGTAGATACGTCCGAAGAAGGACGCAACCGCGCCCAACATAAAGGGAAAGGAATCTTGCCCAGGCTGGGTGTACTACAACCTGCAGTCCCCAAAAAGGGAAAGCGGGACAATTCCCGCCCAAAAACATCACCATCACAACAAGCGGACAAGCTCTGCAGTTGACTTACGTCACAAACTGTCGCTCTCATGGCCCGTGACCTTGAGAACACGACAGGCAGGTCAACCGTATAAATAGAGATCTCACCTCTACTCAAACGGTAACACTTACATACACTCTCTCTCTAGAATCAACTTTATCTCTCTAAAAACTATCACTTACTCTCACGCCGGAGGTTGACCGCGGAACGGGACTAACGGTGTTGGTTTTCTTAGCAGCTTGCAATCAAGAACTTCACTTAATACAAGATCTATTTCGAAAATATTTTTTAATTTTTAAATATTTTTCGAAAATATTTTTTAATTTAAAAAAAAAAATATTTGAAAAACATTTTTTTTATTCAATTTTTTTTTAATTTTTTAAACAAAATTTTTTTATTTTTTTTCGAAAATATTTTTTTCCCAATTTATTTTTTCAAAATTGTTTTGGAAAATTTTTTTTCAAATTTTTTAAAAATTTCCAATTTGTTTTTTTGGAATTTTTTTGTGAAAAAAAACGATTGAAAACGGATAAAAACAGACAAAAACATTAAAAAAATGGATAAAAAACGAACGCAAAAGGAAAAAAACAGACAAAAACGTAAAAAAAAAACAGGGCGAAAACGGATAAAAAACAAACGAAAACGGATAAAAACAGACAAAAGCGTAAAAAAACGGCGAAAACGTAAAAAAACGGATGAAAACGGATAAAAACGTAAAAAACGGTCGAAAACGGATAAAAAACTGACAAAAACGGATAAAAATGGACGAAAAACGAAAAAAACGGGGGAAAACGGATAAAAACGAACGAAAACGGATAAAAACGAACAAAAATGTAAAAAAACGGGCGATAACTATTATTAACGGAGAGACTAACTGGGGAAAACTATATTTTAAAAAATAAGGACTAACGGTGCAAAATTTTTTAACGAAGGACTAACAGCGCAAAATACTTAACGGACTTAACTAACGCCCATCCAAAATAGGGACTAAATGCGTGCAAGGTTTCAAAAATAGGTATATGTGGTGTAATAAAAACAACTTAGGGACTAAAGTTGTTATTTGGGGTATACCATAGGGACCAAACGTGTAATTTTTTCTTTCTTTAGTTTTTTTTTTGAAAGGTATATTTCATTAGAAACTCACCAACCCACGAAACGGGGCGGCACTAAACAACGAAAACAAAACTACATAATAACAAATTTACACCAATTGCCCCATGACAAAGACGCCAACTTTGCTCTATTCTTAGCCCAAAGAAAACCCAACACCTTCACTTCACCGAAAATGTCTTCCATTTTAACCTTCTTCTGATGAAACTTGAGGAAATTCCTCGCCTTCCAAATGCTCCAGCACCCAATAATAATGATGCCATAGAAAATATCTTTAGCTCTTCCCGACAACCCGACATAGTTGTGCGCTTCCAAAAGGTCTTTGAACGAGAAAGCAAACAAGTTTTGAACTTTACACCACGAGGAAATATGTTGCCAAAGCATCGAAGAGATAATGCATCCTGTGAAAAGATGATCCACAGTTTCTTCGGCATCTCCACAAAGAGGGCACGAAACATCCAAAACCTGAATGTTCCTATGACTCAAAGCAACAGCCGTTGGGATCCTTCCCATCTCGGCCCTCCACCCAAAAATGTTGCATTTTTTCGGGATCCATTTACACCACTCAAAGACTGTAGAATGACTAAAGTCCGATTCGGATTGCAACATCTTCCTGGTAGCACCAACTGAAAAGCCCCCATCGCCAATACCAACCCAAATCCAATTATCCATGAAATCAGATAGCTCGACAGTCCCTAACAACGAGTTAAGGACCTGCCATTCAGCAATCTCCTCACCAGAAAACTCCGTCCTTTTCCACTTCCATACACGAGAGGAACCAGTGGCCGTCTTGATAAGCCTATCACTAACCATACATCTTTTATAAGCTTCTAACCAAAAAAGACGAGGACAAACATCCTTCAGAGGCATGTTTAGAACCCATGGGTCGATCCAGAAAGAGATACAATTCCCGTTTCCAACTTTCCCTTTGAAACATCTTCTAAGAGGCAACCCCATAACCATCGTTCTAGACATGACTTTAGAAATATTACTCCATACGCCATTCAAAGCTTTGTGGGATGGAAGAAAGTCCCAGCTCCGACTAGTAATGTGAAAAGCTTCAATGACTTTACACCAAAGACTATCTCTATCGATTTTAAACCGCCATCCCCACTTAGCTAACAAAGCCACATTACTGATCCTCAACCTACACAAGCCAAGACCCCCCATACTTTTTCGGCATACAAACACGATCCCACGCGACCCAATGTAACTTTGCTTCCTCCCTCGTACCTCCCCAAAGAAATCTACTCATAAGCGACTCCAAGTCTTTAACTACGCCATCTGAATACGCGATATTTAAGAAGGAAGGAATAAAGATGATATGCATGATCGGAGAATCATTGTTTCTTCTACTTAACATGAAAAATTATTTTTTAACAATATATATGATAAAAAAAGAAAATAGAATTTATATCGGATGCAGGTATGTTTTAACAATCTGCATAACAGGACTTGTTAACTAATTAATGAAATATTTTTAAAAAGAATATGTCTAAAGATTGAACACATAGTAATGATGAATGACAAAATACGACTATATGGCACAACGAACGTGGCGCTATAGTGGCTCTATGGATACCGTCATAGGTCCCATGACGCAGTTATAACATAAGGACACCGAGCACTCTAGCCGAAAATAAGGAACATGGAAACTAAAAAGGTTAATAAACAAGAACCATAAAAAAAGGAACCGCATTCAATACTGCAAACATAAACAAATACTGCCGTGTTCTACTAACAAAGTTCATAACCAAAAATAACAAACATGCATGCAAATTAAGAAAACATTCACAACCAACAACCATGCATTAAATCCAGGTGTTAAAAACGACATATTCAATCTTGGTCCAGCTTTCATGATAGGTAGGCTTTCCTCAACAGAAGCATACCCATCAGAAGCATCCACACTAGAAGCATCCTCATCATCAGAAGAATACTCATACTCATAAAAAGCAGGAATCTTGCCGGGTGGAAAGACCTCCAAGTTCAACTCCACAACATAACCTTTCGACTTGGAAAACTCAACCGCATAGTGCCAATCACGATCATTCTCGATCCAAATAACCCCAGCTGATGGATGATTGTAGGTTAGTTTGCAACATCCAGGAGACAGCATTAGATCATCCTCAATCATACTGATAATTTCTTTAAGCAAATCAGTGGCCTCCACAGTATAGCGCTTTAGTTTCTTAATGATAAGAGTTAAGAAACCATCTCCCCCATGGATCCTTAGTGGTCCGAAGTTAAACTCATTCCAAACAAAGATGTTTTCTTGCAACAGCCTTGCTTTAAAAGTCGACAAGTCAACTGCATGCATATAAACAATATCAAAACTTGATAAAACTTGCACAAGATAGTATAATATCAATAAGAAAAAATGCATGCAAATAAAAAATTCACCATTAAACAAAGCTCGGGCTTGCTCAAAAGTCATTGACCCATTGTTGAGCGAAAGAATTGCTTCCTTTGTAAAGGGAAGTGGAACTGAAGCTTGCTCCATCGGATTCTGTCAAAGATTAATCAACACAAACTATATATTACAGATTACAAAACAGATTCATATACATACATTGATACATAAACGTGGAAAAAAAAAGAAAAAAAAAAGAAGGATAAATACGGTTTACTGTGAAGGGTAAGTGTAAAAGACTAATGAGAGGACCTAGTAATTTATTTTTATAATGTAATTGAGACCTTATATCTTTAGAAATTTTAAACAATTAAGTTAGCGAATCTTCTAAATCTTTTATTTAAGCCTCAAGTAAAGAAACTTTTGTATTTTCAAAAATCTAAATTTTTGTGAATACAAATTTAGGAGAATGAATATATAGATAGAATCAGATAAAGATTAAATTAAATGACGCATATCTTCTAGTTAGATACAAACTCTAACTTATGATAGGAGATAAGGACATCCACATATAATTATCTATAACAATCCATCTTGGATGTCCATATTATTAATACGCTTTAGGAATGTTGTCTCATTAAAAACCTGCTAGAAAACCCAGTGGGACAAAACCAGGGAAAAAGAGTGCATCGCCTATTATCTCCCTTTGATAACTATATCACTTGAAATCGTAGTAAATAGATCCACAAAATTATCACTTAAACAAAAAGTGCCTTGTCGCATTTGATGTAACATTTCTTGAATATAGCAGGGCATGCTACATTATCTTCTTGCAAACTATTAGTGTCTCCTTTCCAGAATTTATGTATCCTTAAATGAAGTAGCCGCGATTGCTTACTCTATCGTACGCTAAAAAATATTGCCGCCAGTTATGAAAATATATCCATTTGAAATCGATTATTGTAAGTTAAACATATTGATATTTGTCAATCAAGTTCAACCTACTATAAAGATAATAATTTTTATAACATTTTAGAAGATGAACAAAAAACAATACACCAGAAGCATAATATCACAAGGTTGTCATATAATTATTGAGCGTAAATATACCTATTAATGTGAAGTCGGGTACTAAAAGAAAAACAATATTTAACATATATAATTAATAAATAACAAAAGAAAATCGAAACATATGACAAGCAAATGTTCAACTTACCACTTGATATATATAAACTATTAATGTTACTGATCTAAGATGTGAAACAAATTATAAGCCATAACAAATCAAAGCATAGATTATAAGACGTCAACTTAATATATAAAGTAAAGACATATAAAACAAAAGAACAATAAGAATAAGAATACAACTTACTGTATGAAGACAAATAAAGGTACTAACATTATATGTATGTTCTTTTGTGAAACTAATAAGAATTTAACAAAAGTACGTTTGTTCTGTTGGCAAACATATGTTTTGTTCTATATTATATGAAGATATATCAACAATGTCTATATTAAAGGTACGTAAACTTATTATTATAGATATATTCAAGAGTTCGTGACATACCTTGGCGAAACAACAAAAGAAAAAAAGAAAAAAATTGTAGAGCGTGTTGGATAAACGTGTTATGAACACAAATTTAAGAGAATAAATGTGTTATTAAAATCATCAATCAATGAGTCTATATATAAATACAATCAGATAAAAATTAAATTAAATAATGCATATTTTCTAGTTAGATACAAACTTTAACTCATGATAGGAGATAAGGACATCCACATATAATTATCCATAACAAATCTTTTATTATTAAGTAACATTTTTTTTAATTAGATTTTTAAATTTAGATGTTTAAAAAATAAGCAAATTATTTCCTAATTTGCCAAACAATTTTTATAAAAAAAAAATAATAAAAATAAAAAAATGTAATCACATGTGCAAAAAGGCTGAAAATGTATATGGTTCTCAATGATAATTTTTCACTAGCAAGGTACTTGCGCGTTGCGACGGCAGGTACCCTGTAAATAAAATTTTATGTGAGTAATGTATTTGATTATGTGTTCTTCATGACGAATTATGATAATATTATGGAGTTAAGATGTATTCACGTATTATTTCTTACGATGATACATATACCAAGGAGCATTTAATGAAATGAAAACATGAATATGAGAAATGTTGCATATACAACCAATGTTGTAACATCCTCAATTTCGTGATAGCATCGAAATTCAAACTGGTGTTACTTCATGGTATAACACTCATAATAATAGAAAACGAACTCTAATTGAGTCGTTTTAAAATATTTATCATTCGAATATAAGAGTTTACAAAAGAGAGGTCCCAATAGTGTCACGGTTACATATTACATCAATATAAAGTTTTGATGTTTTTCGAATGATAATACATAATATAGCCTTCTTAATATCCATGTTTCTCCGTGCCAACCGCGTACCTTATGGACCTGAGATAAAACATGCTTAAAACGTAAACACAAAGGTTGAGTGAAACTCATAGGTTTATAGTTAAACAGTTGAACATAAAATTTTTAGTGTGGGTTACGTTATTACACCCATGATTGAAAAACAAAATAGTTATTATTACACTAAGCTCATGACAACCAAAGCGTTAACAGTGTATCAATAGAAATTGATATGATAATAGTAAAAGTGACTCTAGTAGGTAATTTGTCGTTATACCTAGTGTTCTAAAATATAGTGCGTTTGTTTTCCGGACTTGGTCAAAACAAACGGGATTCGTCAATCCCAATAAGTCTATCGACATTATTCGCGTTCACTCACTAGTGATTAATGGCTCATGATGTAGGGAATTAAGTTTGGCAATAGTGATACTTAGTGCCAATAAAACATTCAGATAAGCATACAGTTTCAAAGTAATTGTGTTCGAGTAAAATAAGCATGTATCTCCCACAAGGGTTTGTAAAACAGTTAAACGATAGAAAATAGGGCTATGAACTCACCGTGAGTGGATGATATCAAGTATATAACGAAATCGATGGATCTGTCGTGAAAACCTCTACGAGCAACCTAGAATAATCGTTGCGTCTTAGGTTTTGAAATAATGATGTGAAAACATAACTGAATCTGTATAAGTTTATTATATCTATCATGATATTATACAAAGTAATTTTTAGTGATCGTGTATGTCACTTTAGAAACGGTTTAATAGTTTTTGAAACATGTTTAGCTATTATTGTACCACTGTTCGGACTATCAAATGTATTTTCAACGCATAATTGTTTTATTAAAAGTTTTAGATCATTATCATCATGATATTGTTTTTGTAATCGTAAGACATTCATGGTGTTACGTTAACTAATTAACAAAAATATTATTTTTAATGCAATTGATAACAAAGATTTCAGAGATTTAAACCTTGTATTTTTCAGATTATAATCATTTCTGATAATTCCGGTAAACTAAACTGATGTTCAATGTCAACTTCGGCCCATGGTCTCGTTCTTTTCTAATGTATATAAGTTCTGATGAGGTGGGTTATATGATTGACCTTTTTCTTGAATTCAGGAGCTTTCTTTGACATGTACATTGGAGATGGTTCCGTCTCTGAGGAGACTAAAACCGAGATTGGAGAAAATGTGGTAAATATAATGAGAAGGTGCACGCTGATTTATGCATCCGTTTTCAGGCTATAGTGTGTAGTTGTGGCATCAACGTTTACAAGAACAAAGATGAGAAATTGGAAGAAGGTTTAGTCCATAGAGTTTGCACAAAAGTTTTGTAATCTCGTCTCATTAGTGTGTTGGTTAAGCTAAGATATAAGTAATTGGAATATGTAGCTTCCCCTACTAGTGCAAGTCAGTGTACTGTAGTGCAGCTCGAGTTGAACATACATCTATGTATGTGCTCTACATGAACCTAGTTGTTGAGTATCCTGCCCCTTTCCCACGTGCGGATGTTAATTCGTTGTTTTATTAGTCCTACTTGAGTTTATAGGATCACATAGTGTCTATATGGTACTTACGACTTCCTCAATGCCTCCATAATTCCGTAAGAGCATTCGTTTGATCGGTTGAGGAGAATTATGTTTATAACTCACCACATCCTTTTACCACGCCTTCAAAATGAATGATTGTTTTGTCTACCAAAAATGAGATTAGTTGATTCACGTACCTCGGTTAGCCAGTAAGACCTTAAATATAACTTTAATGAGTTTGAGTTTGAGGTAGGTTGTGGGAAGTATCGTTTTTCTTAAATGCAAACTCTCGCACCCAACTACAATATATATGTTCTTGTAATGGGAAGCCTCGTGTATATGGTTTGACCATGGCTGTTACAAAACACAAATCAGTTTATAAAACTGATTAAAATGGTCCAAAGAATGGAAAAAGTGCAAACAAAGACATTCCCTTGTATCCATCCCACATCGCATGGGTGAGCTAAACAAACAAGGAGGGCTTGAGTATAAAAACAAAGGCCTAGAATTTGAATAAGCATACCTTTCTCGGCCTTTTGGCTAAGATCAAGTGTAGTATCTGTTCTTATCAGTTTAATATCTGATATGTGAGCCATCGGCTCACTCGATATTAATCTTATTTTTTATGGGGGAAGAACCCACCACAGTAGCTTGCTGCTGGGGTTCTTCATGTGTCGCCTTGGTGTTGCACTATTGCCTTGGCTTGGCGCACCCCTCCAATCTAGTTTAAAGTTTATGTTACTTATAATTTTACCAACAGACAAGGTCTATTTAATTTTTTTAGATGGCACCCGTGGGTTAATTGTGTATGCCAACAGACCAGTCGTGTCAAAAATTTCTCACCTGTTTGCCATTTAAACATTTTTATTGATGAGTCTACCGCAGTTTACACAAGAAAGTACAAATGCAAACTAGAAGGCTATCTTGTGACACGAAAACAACAAAGATATAGCTCAGATGGTTGATCGCTCGTTTAGCATGCGAGATCTATGGGGAGGGATACCTTGTTTTCTTCCTTTTTAAACAGATTTTTGCGCTCAGAATGATCTATTGTTCAATCCATTTAAAATTCTTTTTTCAAGCATTTTTTGAGTTCAAGAGCCGTCATTTGTAAGTTGTTAGTGTTTGTCAATGTCATAAAGTTTGCAAAAAAAGTACCTTCAATCCAGTGTAGTTCTAGGGTGTTTCGTTATTAACAAACCTCCCCCCCCCCCCCCCCCCCCCCCCCCACCCACCACGCGTCTTTGATGGTTAAAAGGCGTCTTGGGTGTAAAAAAAAAACAAAGCTAATTGTCAAAAATTGACCCGTTTAATTAATTTTTTTTAATCATTTATCCCTACCTGTTATCCCTATAAATAATACCTCAATAATCTTTCATAGTCCCGATGACCATAACTCCACCTGGGTAGCTTAGTGGTGCATGCTCAACTAAGTTCCTTCTATAAAACACGTGATTCAATTCTTACCATCAGTATTTCCTAAATCTCGTTAGTTAGTAACAAAATAACGAAAAACTAGAGCAATCATCATATGCTATTTAGAAAATGTCGGTACCCAATTTTGCGGTTAAGCGATGACAACGAGCACTGTTCTATCACCTAGATAGGGTTATAAGTTTACATATTTGCAGTTTGAATGTAATAAGAATACTTTAGATGGATTTTCAATCCATTTGGGAAAGAACATAAACCAGATCAACACGTCCATAAGCAAAGTGTTCGAGATTGCTACCTTTAGTCTTAGTTACAAAAACAATTCACACATGATTGTTTACACGCCAAGGAAATTTTCACAATGTCTAAATGAGAGATAACTTCGATCATGAATTCACGAGACTAAACGAAAACACAAATAAGCTAAAGAATGATAAATGCAATCAAAAAGGTTTTTAAGAATGACAATTTGGCGCCATCACAAAATTTAACTGCAGACATCATTAGCATTGGTTGATGCATCCAAGATTTGGAATCGGGAATCAAACATAAAACAAACATTTAGGGGCATATGGTTCACATACTTCTTTAACAGTTCACAAACAAGATCAAGCAAGTCAATTTCCTTTGTTTATAAGAGTTTAATACAATTCTATACCAAATAGAATACGGAATCTGGTCAAATGTAGTTTGTAATTCCATTTCCACGAATTTTCGTGAACCAAACGGCCCCTTCGTATATATGTCCATGTATACTTTCAATCCGTGTTGGTAGCTTTGAGTTGTGCATAAAAGAGCAACAAAAACCATGTTCTGCTCTCATCGAAGCATGTCATCCCTCCGTTTTTGGAAATCTTCGTCAATTTGATCTCCCAAAACACGTTCACTGTATAGCAGTCCAACAGGGCTTCCACACACGCACATACATGTTCATAGCATCATGATGAAATGTTATCCTATGGACGTAGCATCTTGGGAACCTGAGCACAGAATTAAAAGCATAAGAATTACCTTATAAAAAATTATCAAAAGCTGATAAATAGCCCATAAAATGACTTGATATGCTTATAAACTTCAAGCTTTCATGAATGATACAGCCTCCTATCCCATGTATGAGCAAAATGATCTGAATTTATTTGGATAACAAGTGTTTTAAGTGGTGAGTCAACCAGACATAGTTGAAAACTACGGATTGTGACCCGTTACCAATCTACATGACCCACCCATATTGCCACATCTAGCTATGACCTGTCTCAGCCAAGAATTATATCATTTCCATAATAACATAATATTCAATGAAGTTATATAGGACGTTTGTTAGTATCATAACTGATATCTATGGTGATCTACTAATTAGCTAACTCTTCTTTTATTACCGTAATATTGAACAAAACTCCAAGTCTCCAACAAAAAGCTAGAGAAGAAACGTATGACATGGTAGTGTTACAGGCTTGTTTTACCCATTTGACCTACTAAAGGTAAAACTACGTACAAACTATGAACATGTGAAGGCACATCTGAAATTGTGATGCCCCGCCAACACAAACCACCATATTGTCCACTTTGCCCCTCGAGGCACAAATTTCGTTTTTGGCAACCAAAAGAGACTTCCCATAAGGCGGGGAGGTGGGTGACCCGCAGTAATTGCAAAGTTCTCATAGAATTTCCTGCTTTTTTGGTCCAAAACGCGTTTTGGTAGGGATCGTCATGGTCCCACTAAATTACAATGGCAATATGAATTCAGATAGGTCAGGGCATCGCAGTGGGCTAAAATAGTGTACTTCTTGTGCTTCTGCATACAAAGGTAAGTGTACCAAATACAATACTAGTTTCGGCAAAGTGGGAAAAAGGAGCATTTGGTTCAGGATTATAGGAGTAAGGAATGAATGTGCTACTACTGCAAGGAACTGGATTACTGGAACACATTGCTATGGATTGTTCCAATAAGACTAGTGGAGGTAGCAGAACCAAATAGGATGGCCCAATTAAACTAAAGGATCGGTCCTTCAACATAACTGTTGAGGAAGTGATGAGACACGCTGAGATGATCTCGTGTAACTTGTTAAATAAAATTTCTACTATTTTAATTGGGTAATCACCTTCTTATGTAATTATGTACTATTTCATTCAGTGTCCTTGTTTTGTGTCTATGCTTTTTGTGAACAATTTATGGTACCATATAGCTATTTAGATGTCAACATAACTGATGGCAAATTGTATGCAATTTGGATTCATGGGTTGCACTATCGAGATTGACTATCAATCATTGTCATTAACTTTGTTGCCGATGGGAATCAAGGAATTGACATGGGGATGGATTATTTAAGTAAGCAAAGAGCTAAAATTATATGTTCAAAGAAGTTGATATGAGCCGCCTACTCCTATGTTGGTATGTGAATACCTACACAGAAGCATCGAGGCATATTGCAGAACACTTCGGTTATGAGAACATGAAAGTGTTCCTGACTAAAGCATAGCCGTCTCTTTTTGGCTTGTGCCATTAATGCTAATAAGGAGAAGGCTAAAAAATGGAGATGGTGAGGTGTCGAACGAGTATCTAGATGTATTCTCGGGATAACCACCTACCCGGTAAGTGGAATTGCGGGTTGATCTAGTACCCGCTGCGGTTTTGTTTGTGAAAAAGGATGGCACCATGCAATTTGGGTGCTGCACAATGTACCAAACCAATGAAAGAACACACTTGCCCAGCAGGTGGTAAATCAAGAAATACATCCAAATGCTCGTTCACGACATTTCGATATTCGCCTATTCCTTGGGATTAATGACATGTGTCAAAAAGTATGGTATGCCTTCATTAGACACTTATGTGCCTTCATAACCAAAATGCTTCCCAAATAGCCACAACTCTTTCCTCCGTAAGCAATCAGAATTCCACTCGAAAGTGCTCCTAGCTAAAGATAACCCATCGTTCCTATTTAAAGATTACTGATCTTTTTTACCGAAAGGATTCTGTTTCAGGGTCATTTGTCCAAATAGTTTTCGAGGGGATGGTTTTAGCAAATTTGACAAAACCACATGGACCATTTTAGTAGTTTACCCTTCATCCTATATATAAAGTTATAAGCTCAACAAACAAGCACTATAAGGTGGGTAGGGAATTTCTAACTGGAAACACAAAATAAGCAAGTAGAATTTTGAAAAAATATAGCATTAAGGTACAGATAGAAGGTAAGCATTGTGCTTTCAAATACTCGAGGAACAAAATTGTTTACCTTGAATAAAACATGATGAATCCAGCTAAAAAGATAATCAACTTTAATCTCCCGATCTAGAAGAAACCCACTTCATCCAACTAGAAAAGCATTGCTTTGATAGGTGTTCTGGTAAATCCACCTACAAAATAAAGTGAAAAATTGGGGAATCAAGAATGTGAATGCAAGGATTGCACCAAAACTATTACTATATCCGTCCCAATAAAATATAAACATTTTGGTAAACCGCAGTAATCCATACGAGAAGCACTTAACAATAATATTTAGGACATTAAGTATTGATCTTTACAAATACGAATATGAAAATGCTAGCTTTGAAGAACGGACTCATCTGTTGAGACGCGAGAGTAAAACTCAATTTTACAGAAGCCAAGTAAACATAGAACAATTATATGCAGTGAAGTTATTTTAAGCATCTGAAGCTCGAAAGTAATCACATACGTTTTGCATGAGATGCCAATTTTGACCCATCGTATTTTACTTAGAAATGAAATGTGGGTTCTATCGTAAGAAGCTTAGTAATGTAAATGCCAACAACCTCTTATTATCTATATATTCGGAAATAATATAATTAACTTAATAATATTGTTATTTAATCATACTTAATACACTAACCATTTATATAATTCCAAAAAAAAAAGAATGATCAATCTGACCCGACACGTTTTAGAACTATAACTCATTTCAACACAATACCCAACCTGCCCATTTGCTACCTCGGGTTTGCACATTGGCATCTGAAATTAGTTCATTTTTCATTATTATATGCACTGATATTAGAAGCTTAGCTTGACAACTGAGGCTCAATGAACTTACACTGCTCCATGAAGTAGAATATCCATCAGTAGATAGCAACCAATAGCTAGCCTTGGATTGAAAATCCATCCTGTTATATTCAAAATCTAAATCCAAAAGACCGTCATCATAGCTGTCATCAGGAGTGGAATTTCTTCTTCTTTTCTTTCTAAGCTTTCCTTTCTTCTTGCGCTTTGATTTGGATGAACGCCTTCTATCAGAATCAGAATCAGTATCATCTGCTAACTTATTATGATGCAACAATTCATGATTGCCCGAGTGGCGAAATTTTACTCCATTACTATCAAACAAAGACTCCCAAGCTTCAGGAGACCTGTATTCCTCTGACAAGAAGTAATGTAGAGCCCATGACTGCAACGCTAACAGCTTTATTGAATTTATGCTTTTCTTCTTGGAGCATTCTTTAATTAGTGGCACCAAACCATTAGGATTTGTTGATAAAATGCAAACCATTTGCACAATATCCTTGATTTGAGTCTTTACCTCCCTGTGCTCGTCTTCTTGTAAAAGCTGCACTAACTGACGCCCTCGATTTATAAGTGCATTCAACAAAAGTTGTTCATCGATTGAGTCTGAACCGTTGAACCCGCGAAGTATGAGCTCCAAATAGTGACATGTGTCACCAGAATCTTTAGGTTCGTTTTCAGAGTCGAGATTTTTTTCAAGCAAATCAAGAAATGCAGACAGATCCCTCTCTTGAAGAATAATTAGAAGGTGGGAACATAAGGACGAGAACGATTCTTCCATTAAAAACTCTTGAATGACTTCCCATACATCTTCCATATCTTCTTTATACATTAATTTAACAAACATATTTATGAAGAATTTCATATCTACAAACAAAATGTCACCATCTTTTAATGTGTCAGCAAACTCATGAGATGACCAAAACTCGGGCACATTCTCAAGAAAGTTTTCAACAGTTTGTTCCACATCGAGATCGAGAAAGTAATGTGGTTTGGTTGCAACCATGGCAGGTGATTGCCCGTGTTTTCCTTTCCATTCGAGCTCTTCCCAACAAATGTCACGATTCACAAAAGCAAATTGGGATAATGCCTTGGCCCCCTTACTATGCTCCACGTCACTAGTCCCAGAAAAATGCGAGAACCAAAGTAATATGCGTCTTGGATTTCCTATAAGATAAACAATTAGCAAACTGTAGTTAGACATTAGATTGAAAACTGTGATAGCAAGCTTTATGGATTACCAATATGCACATATTAGTTAAAAACAAAAAGGTAAAAGCTGCAATGTTTTGCATATACACCCCTCCTAGTTACTAGTTACAAGTAAATGTAAAAACTTTCAGGTAATGTGCTTGAGACACTAACAAGATCAACTTGTGTACGCCCATTGCCCAAATTACTAGATTCTGCCATGTAAATTTGTATTTCTGTTGAAGTAGCAAATTTTAACCCAATTACTTTTGAATGGATATATTAATCTTTAATGGTTTAAGCCAGTGAAAATGCTAATATTTAAAGGGTCGATAATCACCTAAAGTGTACGTTTAAGTGCATGAAACCTCCTAGATCAACTCGATTCAATTCAAGAAACAATAATACTTTGACACACTAAATGTTTATAAACAATTATGAATTTTGAACATAAACTGATTATCAAACATGTTTTGGCTGTTCTCAAACAATGACTTGTTTTGACCCATTACCCAAACTCCGCATTTGCCACCTATATTTATTTGCATCTTATTCTATCAACAAGTGGCTTTACTGACTTAATAATTAATGTCCTTGTGAATTTGACCATTCCAACTCATGCATTGCCGAAGATATTAGTACTAATTAGAGGTGGCAAATGGGTCGGGTCGGGTCGGTTTGGGTCATGGGTCAAATGGTTTATGGGTCAAACGGGTCATGGGTCAAACGGGTCATACTATAAGAATGGGTTGAATGGGTCATGGGTCAAACGGGTTGGGTCGGGTCGACTCGTTACATTTCCACCTGTAATCATGCTACTATAGTATGTTTCGTCCGTTTTCATCCGTTTTTTACGTTTTCGTCGTTTTTTTACGTTTTCATCCGTTTTTGCGCGTTTTCATCCGTTTTTTACGTTTTCATCCGTTTTTGCGCGTTTTCGTCCGTTTTTTTACGTTTTCATTCGTTTTTGCGCGTTTTCATCCATTTTTTTACGTTTTCGTCCGTTTTTTACGTTTTCGTCAATTTTTTTACGTTTTCATCCGTTTTTGCGCGTTTTCGTCCATTTTTTTACGTTTTCGTCTGTTTTTTTACGTTTTCATCTGTTTTTGCGCGTGTTCGTCTGTTTTTTTACGTTTTCATCCGTTTTTGCGCGTTTTCGTCCATTTTTTTACGTTATCGTCCGTTTTTTTACGTTATCGTCTGTTTTTTTAAGTTTTCATCTGTTTTTTGCGCGTTTTCGTCCGTTTTTTTACGTTTTCATCCGTTTTTGCGCGTTTTCGTCCGTTTTTTTACGTTTTCATTCGTTTTTGCGCGTTTTCATCAATTGTTTTACGTTTTCGTCTGTTTTTTTACGTTTTCATCCATTTTTTTACGTTTTCATCTATTTTTGCGCGTTTTCGTCCATTTTTTTACGTTTTCGTCCGTTTTTTTACGTTTTCATCCATTTTTGCGCGTTTTCGCCCGTTTTTTTACGTTTTCATCCGTTTTTGAGCGTTTTTTTCGTTTTTGCATTTTTTTTACGTTTTCATCCGTTTTTGCGCGTTTTCATCTGTTTTTACGTTTTCGTCCGACGTAAAAAAACGGACGAAAACGCGCAAAAACAGATGAAAACGCACAAAAACATATGAAAACGTAAAAAAATGGACGAAAACGCGCAAAAACATATGAAAACGTAAAAAAATGGACGAAAACGTAAAAAAACGGACGAAAACGTAATAAAATGGACCAAAACGCGCAAAAACGGATGAAAACGTAAAAAAATTGACGAAAACATAAAAAAAACGGACGAAAACGTAAAAAAACGGACGAAAACGCGCAAAAACGGATGAAAACGTTAAAAAACGAACGAAAACGTAATAAAACGACGAAAACGTAAAAAAATGACGAAAACGCGCAAAAACGGATGAAAATGTTAAAATTGAAAAAAAAATATAAAAACGTATAAAAATATAAAAAACATAAAAAACACGACATCTAATGATGGTTGAGTTATCATCCGACTCTTAAGTGACCCATTCGACCCATTTGTTGACCCATTCGACCCATTTGTTGATTCACATAAGTCCATATGTTGACCCATTTGACCTGTTCTTTGCAAATGGGGTAACCCAATCCAACCCATAAGTTGTTATTTTTTACCCATAGCAACCCATTTTTCTCTAAATGGGTTGTGATTGCCACCTCTAGTACTAATATTATCACATTAACACAGCGATTTTCTCTAAAACTCTCTCCTATTGGAACATTTTAAGCAATTCCCTAACATCTTTGTTTATCTTTGCTTATGGAAAGATAAAACTGTGTTCAAAAAATCACTACAAGAAACTTCAAGCAAACTTATTATATTGTAAATACTACTTGAAGTCATAATTGATTATATTGTAGTTGTACATAATAATTAAAGTCAAAGTTGATCTAATTGTATGTGATTACAAATTGGTTCAGAGTGACTATACAGGAGGCAGGTTAGGTTAAACTTAATGCTGATTTTTTGTAATTTTCTAAACATCAGGGCATAAGGCTCACAGGATCAATCCAACCATGCTCATATACAAATCACATTGAGACATATATAGCTGCAGAATAAGATAGTAAAATATAAACAATTATCAGGGCTGAAAAGCAAGTAAAGATGGTGACGACCTCTGCAGAACCAATCTTGAAACTACAGAAAAAAATAAAGTCAGAATTTAGCCAAACTACCTCTAAAGAAATCCTCCAGCATGCTGCATTTCTTAGCTAGAATAGATCCTGCTTTTCTGGGCTGTTTCTCAAAAATTATCTGCACAAGTTGAGCTGCTATGTCCCTCTTCTTGGAGCTGGTTCTTAGTAAAGTCACAAATAGCTCACGTTTTTGCCGGCGAGATAGAGAACTAATCCCTGAAACATCTTTGCAAAGCCAAAGACGTGCCTCCGAACGACTTTGAGATGCAATCAACGAGTGGACTACAGACTCTAGGTCATTCAAGAGAGATATTCTCTGTTTAACAGAATCGTCACTTTTATCACAGCTCCAGTCTGGTTCAGTTAAAAACAAATGAACCATTTTGTCACTCTGGTGACAAATTTCTATGCACCCAACCTATAGCAGATAAAAGAATCTTTATCAGTGTAATGCAATAATATACACTGAATTGCAAAGACCATATCCATGAAAAAGAGCTCCAAAAGAAGAAAGGAAGCATCACAAAGTTCTACAGAATCGTGATCTAGATTTCATTTAAAACAAGTCACCGGTGCAACTAAAAAATTAGTTGAATCGCGAGTATATCAAGTATAATTAATTACGTATCACTAACATCACAGCTTTTAATCTGGTGTCGAATCGTTTATCAAGAATTAACAATAGAGTATGTTATAACAAAAAGCCAATCCTATCACATTAACCATCAACGTATCCGCTAATAACAGAGATAAATGATAGCAACACATATGGCAAGAGTACAACCAAACACAAAACTGCAAACTAATATTAAAACAGTTGATACTTAAGGATAAATAGAGGCCCTGTATCCGCGACAGTGTGACCAATTAAGAACCCGGTTATATGATAATACTGACTTTGGCGTTAACCTATAAATTGAAAATCACCTCGAGGCTCTAGCTGCATATTACAACTATGGAACTATTCGTAAGCAGTAAGACACAAACATAGATAAAAGACTACTCCTTGTTTCCTAAACAATGGGCTTTGTAAATGTTTGCAACTATAAATTGCAAGCATTTCTAATTATATAACATTTCTAGCTAATGTTTCAGTTCAAAACAGATTTGAGAAATGATAACAGATCCTCTTCGTGCCTGTTGACATACGTCAATCACGGCAAAACCATTGCATTCTCGCGGATGTTTACTTCTTAATTTCTCTAAATTTCGCCTAAGAACTTAGAATGCTTATACTTGCGCCATAATGGGATTGGGAACAATAATGGGCGTTAATAGGTGCGACAGTGTGTTCCCTACTATTGTGAAAACGGTGGTAACAGAAACAATAATAATAATAATGGGTGGGTCAACTCTTGGAGCTTAAGAAGAGAATCGAGAAAGAAGAATGACAAAAGAAACGAAGGGATGATGAGATTGCTGAAATGAGATGGGCTGTGATTGTTGTGGGTAACCGGGAGAATCTTATGGGGAAGATGAATCTCAAACTAACCCCAACCGTAATAGCACATCTCATTTCATTTAAGGCCATCTCATCATCCCTTCTTCTCAAGTTATCACCCTTCTTCTCAACTCCTCTCTCAAAGTCTTTGTGCAACCAACACTGTCCAAGCTCCTCGAGTACACGACAGTACGAATGAACCATTAATAGCAAAGCTAGAATAAAAAAGGGATGACAATAAAACAACCCCAAATAAAAACATGTCATACTTAACTAAACTATTTCACTACACAACTAACATATCTTAAACTAGAGGTAACAACCACAAAATCCCCCAATAATGACACAGTAATAATACAGCAAATGTCAGCTACCCCAAGTCTCACGACTGCTAGTCCCCCCCCCCCCCCCCCCCCCCCCCCCTGTCGATAGGTTTAACAACATGGGAGCTACCCCCACCTAAGGGAAGAGCACCTGCACCCGCTACAAACAACATTAGCTTAAGGCCATATAGAAAACTCAACCGCCATTAGGGCAAGGTATGGACAGGATCACACAATATACCCTCCTTTAAACCCAAGCTACTGCGACATTAGTATGAACGGCTTGATAACTTATAACACTGGTCACAAAAGTGGGACTAGAAACCGTAAAATAAGAAGTACACGCTTTTTATTCTAGTAACCTACGGGCTACGGATCATTCTTTGATAATACCAAATTACCAACATTAGTGTCAGCCTATAAAATATAATCTGATACTAATCCTATACTCCAAACCAATACGCTTCATAGCTGGAATTCAGTTAAACGCGTCTCTAAACTGTCCACATTTGAAGCTAAGGTTTCAGGGGGTGTTTGTTTAAGCGTATTTGTGAGCTAATCTGATTTCGGCTTAAATTTTGAAACTTATGGGTTTATATAAAGTTTATTGTATCATTAGTAATAAACTTATATATAAGTTACAAAATAAGCCGGGCTTATGAAATATAAAGCGAAATCAAATAAGCTTAAACAAACACCTCCTAAGTTTAGTCCGTACAAAAAGAATATAGTACCTAAATTGAGCGTATTGCCGCCGGAGAAGATCAACGGTGGTTCAGTTTACGAGCCCTAAACTTTTGAGATCTGTTGTTTGTGATTACAAAATTCAAATATCACCTTTATGTGGAATTACTATCATAAGCGGATTTGTGCTATTTTTTATAAGCTCAAATTTTGTGTACCGAGACTTGTCGTATCATAATAAACTTAAATAAGCTGACAAATGCGAAAATAAGTCGTAAAATTAGGGCTTATAAAAAATAAGCCGAAATTTCATAAGTCGTAAAATTTACGAAATTTCGGCTTACTTTTTATAAGCCCCAATTTTACGGCTTATTTTCACACTTGTCGGCTTTTATAAGTTTATCATTTAATAAGAAACTTAAATAAGCCGACAAGTCTCAAAGTATAATCGTTTTTCATGTTTATTTGGTGTTTGCCTACTTGGAACTTTTTTTTCCTCCAAATAAAAGTCACCGCCTCATACCCGTTGGATGCTTAAAATTATTTTGTTGTAAAATATTTTTTGTCAAAAAGCTTTCTTTTAAAAAAAAACTTTTGTCAAACAATAATCTTTGTTTGAGAAACTAAAAATTGTTGATTATAAAAAAACAAGTTTTCAAAAAATATGTTTTTGAAAACACCTTTTATAATGATGTTGAAGATTATTATTGATTTTACACTTTTAATCTACAATTGCCGAACACCAATAAAAAAAAACTACAATTTTAATCTTTTTTAGTAACAGACTAACAGCATAAGCAACATCTATTTTTGTCAAACATACTCTAAGAGCAAGGGTGTGGTGAAGAGCATTAGCTCTTCATTTGAGCATCACCGGGTGCTACCTTATTTCAACACTCGCACTTCAAAATACCCCTCACTCATAACACAAAACAATTAAGCCATTTAGTCCCACCCTCCCAATATAAAAACATACACACTCACACACCCAACCCAACGAATAGTTTCTAAAAGTTCTTTGTCTTTTTCTTCCTCACCTCCTCAGCGAGCAAGCAAACGACGAGCCCTCTTCGTGTGGTGGCAAGCTGGTGGCGGCAAACGACGAGTAGCCACGTAGGAAACGGCGAGACATATTTTGTCGACCGAGGCATTTTGAAAATTTGTAGACGTTTTACAAAAGTTATAGTTACGAAACAAAACTTCATCGGGGTCATGTGACACCACCTTAGTTCCGCCCTTTTTATAAAATTAGAAAAAGTAATTGGAGCTAAAACTTATATATGTAAAATGTTGTAAGGAGATATTTGAATCGGGATATAAAACTATTTCAAGAGTGCTATAGGGTGTTTGATAACCACTTAATGGGATTATTAAGCGTGCATCTCGTGTTCGGTCAGTGACGAGGTTGTTTGGTACCAAGAAAGTAGGCGCCGAATGGTTCAATTCAATTTTGAGTCTGTCGTCATCAAAAGGATAGTCTTCCAGTCAGCAGCTAAATACTATTAGACGATAAATATGACACAAGTTCGATTGTGAGTTTGGGTCTATTACGGTTTGGGTCATATTTATCGTCTAATAACGGAATCACTTCTTTTTATAAGTTATACTATGTTACTTCCTTTGTTCCTCATGACTTCAATGAGTTTTTCTTCTTTTTACTCATTTATACGGATTATTATTGATCAAACAAACAAGGTAAGATTAATTAAAAATTATTAGAATACGTCTTCCATGGATTTTTTTTTCTATATTTGAAGTTAGTAGACTAGTATAGTATAATATGCTTATTTAATCGTTTCATCTACCTAACTTTTGTTAATTCAAATTTTCAAAGAAGAGCTAAAAAAAAAGAAAAAAAAAAAGAAAAAAAAGAAAAGAAAAAGGGATTTATTTCTATTCTGAAATGTTGATATAGTAAGGATTAAATCAACCAAGTATTCAATCTTTTCTTGTTTAATGAAGAAACTTAGTTTTAGATGTATACAGAGGGAAAGCCGTGTGCAATGAAAAATGCAAGCACGGCTTGGGGAGGGATTTTTACTTATTTAACAAGGAAATTATCTACTCTATCCGACTAGTTCCGGGTTCGAATCTCGGGCAACCCATTGTCATAGTTAAATTATATTATACGTATAGCGTATAGAAATCTTTTTTTTTCTTCAAAAAATTGAAATATATCCGGATCAGTTCCTATGTTAATAGGGTTGGGACTTCTTATTTTTCCGACAGCAACAAAAAGTCTTCGTCGTATGTGGGCTTTTCAGAGCGTTTTATTGTTAAGTATAGTCATGATTTTTTCCATAAATCTGTTTATTCAGCAAATAAGTAGCAGTTATGTCTATCAATATGTATGGTCTTGGATTATCAATAATGATTTTTCTTTAAAATTTGGATACTTGATTGATCCACTTACTTCTATTATGTCAATATTAATCACTACTGTTGGAATTTTAGTTCTTATTTATAGTGATAATATATGTCTCATGATCACGGGTATTTAAGATTTTTTGCTTATATGAGTTTTTTCAGTACTTCCATGTTGGGATTAGTTACTAGTTCAAATTTGATACAAATTTATATTTTTTGGGAATTAGTTGGAATGTGTTCGTATCTATTAATAGGATTTTGGTTCACACGACCTGTTGCAGCAAAGGCTTGTCAAAAAGCGTTTGTAACTAATCGTGTTGGCGATTTTGGTTTATTATAATGGACGTGCCCTCACGAGCTTGAAAGACATGATGTCAAGTTCAGAGATTTGTCATTTTGATGATTGATATGCGATACAATTCGGGAATGCTAAAATTAACCCGAATCTTCTAAAGAGGCTCAAGATTGACTACGAGGATCATAATCAGAAAAAAGAATTGGTTAATGATGACATCTACTGTGTGGAAGATCCTTTAAAAAAAGCCCGAAGTTATTGGTGTGAAAAGATAAAAACTCATGGGGAAGTTTTCTGGGCATCGTGCAACCCTTATGACAGTAAATGTAATGGGGGAAGCAGCTTAATGAGAGTTGGGGAGGATGAATTCTTTTGGACCTCAACCAACGATGCGGAAAGGACTAAACTGCCTTGGTTAAGACAACTTACTATTTAAGCCAGATCTCTAATTAGAATAAATAAATAGGATTTGGTTTGTTTATAATTATCTTTAACTATGTTAAATATGTTATATATATAATGTCATTTTTCCCTTTCCTTGTAAGATAAGGGGCAGGTGCTCGGTTCGATCTATTTCTTTATCTCCCCGTGAATCGTATGTTTGTTACAATATGGACAGAATTTTAGCAACTCCAATCGATTAAGCGTATTGTGCCGGTTCTTTTGAGTAATATAAATGCCCTTTTTTTAAATCAAAAATGAATCTTTGTGAACAATGTGGATATCATTTGAAAATGAGTAGTTCTGATAGAATCGAACTTTTGATTGATTCGGGTACTTGGGAGCCTATGGATGAAGACATGGTCTCTCTGGATCCCATTCAATTTCATTCGGAAGAGGAGCCTTATAAAAATCGTATCGATTCTTAAGAAACTTTCACGTCCGATTTTGAGGGGGGGAGATCCCATGGGCGGAGGCACTTGTAGTTCAGGGGTAGCGGTCGCTACCCCTGAACTTTTATCCGGTAGTGGAATTTTTTTTTTTTTTTTTTACGTTTTTCGTACTATATTTCGTGTTTCGCTACCCCTGAAACAAATTTTCGCTACCCCTAAATAAATTTGACAAGACCCATATCATTCTTTAAAAAAACTCCAAAAAAACTCTAAGGCCCAATCCCACTGAATGTTTAAAAATAACTCCAAGGCCCATTTTTAAACACACTTTAAAAAGTTAAAAGTGATATGTTGATGACAGCTTGTTCTCCACCATAAAAAACATACAAAACCTATCAATTTAATAAAATAAAAGTCTACACAACTACACAAGTTACTGAGTTAGAGACCAGAAGAAAAAAAAAACCCTTAAAAGCTTATGCTTCTGCCTTTCGGAGTTCGGCCCTTCCTGCCTTACACGCACACGCTTACAACCTTACCCCTTAGGTAATTTCAAACTTTCAAGTCTATTTAATAATTTATTAATTTTCATTCTTAGTATTAGGGACCTAGGGTTAATTTTGGTTGTGATTTCAGATTAGTGATTAGATTAGGAATTAAGGGTTGATTTTGCTTCTGCCCTTCCCCCTTCGCCCCTTCCTGCCTTATGTAATTTTATTATATGTAATTGATTTTTGAAAGTCTAGACAAGTTAGTAAGTTACTGATTAGATTGTGGTTCAATTTTATACAGGGACTTGATTTTTGAAAGTTAAAACATATCACAAGTAAGTATTAAGTTTGTATCTTAAATCTTTCAACTATGTTAAAGTCTATTGCTTATGTTGTTAATTGTTTATTATTATTTTAAACAGGTTAGGGGTCAAGGTTATGACGGTGCAAGCAATATGCGAGGAGAGTTTAATGGCTTAAAAGCTATGATTTTGAGAGATAATCCATCGGCCCATTATGTACATTGCTTTGCTCATCAACTAGAGTTAGTGATTGTGGCGGTTGCAAAAAAGCATGAGGGTGTTAAAGATTTTTATGAATACCTCAGCATGGTCGTTAATACAGTTTCCGCTTCTTGCAAACGAAAAGATATGATACGTGAGGCAAAAAGAAAGAGAGTGGAAGAAGGAATTATTTCAGGTGAAATTAAGACCGGAAAAGGATTAAACCAAGAGAGTTCCCTAAGGCGAGCCGGTGATACAAGATGGGGATCTCATCATGCAACAATCATAAGTGTGCTTAAATTATATCCGGAAGTTGTCGACGTCCTTTGTTATGTTAAAGAGGAAGGAGATAGCATTCAACAACGAACTAGTGCAAAAGGTATTCTATCCTATTTTCAAAAATTTGAGTTCATTTTTTATGCACACTTGATGGAAGAAATTTTAGGCCACACAAATGGTCTCTCAAAACATCTTCAAAAAAAGAGACAAGACTTGTTGGAATCGAGTAGGTTGATTCAAGGAACAAAACTAGCATTGAATGATTTAAGACAAAATGGGTTTGATGACATGTTGAAAAAAGTGACTTCTTTTTGTGAAAAAAATGGTATTACGGTGTTGGATATGATGGGAAGTTATGGTAACCCAAGGAGCCGGAAGAATGTCATTACTAATCAACATCATTTTGAGGTTGAGGTTTTTAATACGGTTTTGGATATGCAAATTCAAGAATTTGGGAACCGGTTCAATGAGGTACCAACTACATTGATAGAAAATATGTCGGGTTTAAATCCTTGTAATGGGTTTTCTAAGTTTGATATATCTAAGATAGTAGCCTTTTGTGAGATGTATCCGGTTGATTTTAATATGAACGATAGGGGGTGTATTTTGGGTGAGCTTAAAGTCTTTTATCACTCGGTAAAGGAAGATGATAGATTTTTTAATTTGGATGGGATTTGTCACCTAGCTCGGGTAATGGTGGATACGGGAAAAAATCTCTCATTTCCTTTATTTTATCGGATTTTGAAGCTTGCATTGGTTTTACCAGTTTTAACCGCAACTGTTGAAAGATGCTTTTCTAAAATGAAGCTTATTAAAACGGATTTGCGGAATCGAATGGGGGATGAATATTTGAACAATGTTATGGTATGTGCTGTTGAAGGAGAGACATTTGACGAAGTAACGAATGAGGATGTAATGGTTCGTTTTCAAGCTATGAAAGACCAAAAAGGAGATTTTTGAGATCTATTAGGTATTTGTTTAACTTATTTTATTATTGTGTTTTTTTAATTATTTAAATGCACGGTTAAAAAAAAAGTTACGGTTAACTTTTTTTTTTCCGCTACCCCTGAAGTTTACTCCTGGCTCCGCCATCCTATCCCAATTTTTATTTTGTCATCTTTCTTTTCTGACTTGAAGCCCAAATTCTTCATAAATTTTGCACTCGTGGTATTATGTTGTTGGAATCACTCCTAAACAGTATTTCAAGTATTTATATTTCATATGTAATAGGTAGCTTTATTATGGCCTTTATGTTTGTTTAAGGTCAAGCTTATGTAGAAGGCCCATAAGCTTGATCCAAGCCCAATAGGGAAGGAGAGGGAGTGTTGCCCTAGCTCCTTGCCTATATATACTTTGTAATAACCCTCACTTGAGGGTTGGTTGTTCAAGTTTTCCTTTTCACATACTCTCTACGCCTAAACCGTCTTTAGTATATCGTGTGTGTGTGTGTGATACTTGTTCATCCGCTTCTATCTCTTCTCTTATAACTTGTGTTTGTAAAACTAGTGACCTAACAGTGGTATCAATCGCCAAATAGTTGGGTGTACTCGTTTGTTTTTGAAGTTTTGGTTTTGAATCTTACGCGTAAAGATAACGCAATCTTTGGTTATCTTAAAAACTCGTTTTTTACACTTTTTAATCCAAGATTCTTGTACTTTCAATGTTTTGAGGTGTTAAAATACTTGTTTTTGGCAAAAAGTTTCAAACTTTACGCGTGGATTTACGTTTTTTAAGCTTGTTTTTGTTCGAGGGTGTCGTTCTACGCGTAACCCATCTAGCAGTTTTGGTACATCAAATTTCACATTTTTGTGCTCTTTTGGTACTATTGAAGCTATTCCATAACAAAAAACTGGTTTAGAAACACATTTGGGCAGAATCAAAGTTACGAGTAATCCTACGCGTATCAAAACCCTAATATTACGCGTAAGATTTTCCTTGGTTTGATCTTCAATTTTCTGGTTTATTCCGTGTTTTCTTACTTGGATAAGTCTGAAAATACGTCGACTTTGGATATCTTTTGCACTGTGAAGTGTAAAAGATCATTTGGGCAAAAACCCTAAAATTACGCATAAGCATAAGCTTACGCGTAGAAATCCTACGCATAAGATTCACTTTACGCGTAAACTTTAGTCTACGCATAAGGTAATCCTACACCTAACTTTCTACGCCTAACTTTTGTCTACGCATAACTTTAGTGTTTTACCTACTTACGCGTAAGCTAAAACCTACGCATAACTCCTTTGTTACGCGTAACTTTTGGTATTTTTACGCATAAGTGCTACTTGGTTCTTGTCTTTTCTACGCCTAAGGACACTTCATCAACAAAGTTTCATTCGACTACAAAGATCCATTTTTACCACACAAGTTTATCATCATGTCTCAACCACCATACTCTAACTATTTCCCTCACACTTATAATCATCAACAACAACAACAATTAACTCCACAACATCAACAATGGAATCAACAACAAGCTATTTATCAACAACAATTTAATCAGCAACATACTCCACAACTTGGTGCAATTCCACAACCACAAATGGTTCCACCATCACCAAGTCTTCAAGCTCAACCCTACACAAACGATTTCAATCAACATCCATCACGAAGCACTATGAAGGAACCCACTTGGTTTGCAAAGATGTGTGAAGCTTTAAGCAGCCAACAATCAATTCATGAAGCTGGATCACTTGATAGACCTCCAATGCTCACTCCAGGAAACTACGATCAATGGGTGATAAGGTTCTTTAGGTTTTGTGATCTAAAGAAGCCACATGGAAAGTTCTTAAAGAAGGTTATCTTGGAAGGGCCATTTGAGATGCCTACTGTCATTGTACCCGGAGATCCAACTGTTGTTCCACCAAGAGATGAACAAACCAACATTGCTACTGTTGCAGATTTAAATCCCACAGAACTTCTACACTATGAAGCTGATGAACTTGCAATGGAATACATCCTCTTAGGATTACCAAACCCAATTCTTCGTAGTGTTGATGCTCAAAAGACTGCACAAAAAATGTGGGATCATATTCGTCTTCTTATGGAAGGATTTGTACTCAATCAGGAGGATTTGGAATCCAAAATTTACTTGGCTTATGAACACTTCATGATTGAACCTGGAGAGACACTAGAGTCCTATCATCATCGATTTTCAGATATCATCAATGATTTGGATAAACACAACATCATCATGCCACGAATTGCAGTGAATACTAAGTTCCTGAGTAGTCTTGGTCCAGAATGGGAGAAGTATGTCATTTTTCTCCGTCAAGCGAAGAATATTCATCATTCTACCTATGGATTGTTGTACGATTACTTGAAGCCTCATGAAAAGGAAGTTGATCGGGAAAGGATTCTCCGTGCTCAAATTGCTAAACAGTCACAACCGGACAATCAACAACTTGCCTTGTATGCTCAACAGCATTATCCCTCTCAACCAGCAACTCAACCAACTGCTTCAAACACACCTTCACAGCAACCTCAACCTCAACAAAATCAATTGGTTCCATACAGCAACAATGCTCAAGCATATGTCAGTGAAGCTACTGAGGAAATCGATCCATTCGAAGCATTGCAACAAGGATTTGTGATGATTGCTAATGCTTTTGGCCGTTACACCAACAAATCCAACAATCGCATCCGTTCCTCATCTAACACACGGACTCAAGCTGTTGTAAACAATGGACGTGTTGAAGTTCAGAATCGTGATTATGGTCGTCAGATGGGCGGTGGTCAAGGGTTTAATGCTGTGGGTAGGAATAACAACAGAGCTCAAGTGATGGAACGGGGAAATGCTCAGAATCGGTTTAATGGTCTTAGATGCTACAACTGCAATGAGAAGGGACACCTGGCTAATACATGCCCAAAGCCAAGGACTAGGGGCAGTGCTTATTTCAAAGAGGCTTTACTTTTGGCTCTTAAGGATGAAGCTGGTGGATCTCTTACAGACAAAGAACAGAGCTTTATGGCAGATGCAGACTCAGATGATGATATGGAGGACTTGCAGGCTAATGCAGCTGTTATGTTGATGGCTAATATGCATGAGCTGCACATGAGTGATACAGGCCCAGTGTATGACACTGATGGCTTGTCTCAGGTACCCGAACAAACCATCATCATATCTGAACTAATATCTCCGCCAATATCTGAATCCGGAACGGATCAGACTGTTCAAAATGAGTCTTCTACATCTTTTTCTGATAATTTTCAAGTTAACCCTGTAGTTACATTTGACGATCAAGATGACCTTATGGTTTCCTTCGATAATCAAATTGACTCCGTGGTCGTACTTGAGGATCTAAAGAATGATCATGTTGAGACTCACGTTGAACAAGATGATCTGTTGCCTCATCCGGATTTTGCTCAGTTAATTCAAGACCATAAAATCAAAATGGAGGAATGTTATGCATTAAATCAATCCTTAAAAAGTAAAAATGCACTGTTAACAAAGGATTTTGAATGTTTACAAATGCAACTCAACTTTTTCAAAACTCAAGACAACCGTGAAAAAGGTTTTGAAGCCGCTTTTGCAAAATCTCATCAAAACGAAAAATATTTAGAGAGACAGATGCGTGATCTAGCCGCCTCGAAGAATGCTTTGTTGTCTGAATTAGAACAACTGAAACATGAACATAAAAAACAAATTAACACTCTCACCTTGGAAAATCAAAAAGCTAAGGCTGAGTTGTTAAATTGTCAAAAACAGTTCTCCGCATACAAAAAACATTCAACGAATCGGGTAGATGACCTTCTTGAAGAAATCATCGGCTTGCAAAACAAACTTAAAGAGTTTAAAACTGTTGTTTACAAACATGGTGAATCCGTAACAGCTATTGAAAAGTTTACCTTAAAACCCAATCCAAAAGGATATGGAAAAAATCTAGCTGATTACAAACCAAAGCTTTCACTAAAAACATTCAAACCAACTCCTGAAGTTTCCAGTGCAGAATACAAAATTGATAATACTGTCATGAGTGTTGTTGAATATCATCGTCAAGAGGAATTAGATGCAGAAGACGAGAGTCGATCAAAATTAAAAAACGTTGTTTACAACAAACCTTTTAATTATAAAAACGCGGTCACTTTCGTCACACCAACGGATTCTTCTAACACACCAAGGGTTATCATCAAAACACCTGAGTTTTCTATTGTTAATCCCAAAACAGACTTTGCACAAACTTATGGTCCTTTACCTTCCATTAGTGAAGTAAACTCACAACCTGAAAATCGAAAAATTCTTCGATATTTTGACATTTTCATGGCTGACCTCAAAATTTTACAACATGAGATAGAATATCGATCTGAAATCAAAGTTGAACATTTTCAATCGCCTCTGGCGCGAGAACAAAGAGACATTTTTCAGAAAAATCTTTTACCTAATGTTAAAAACTTGAAGAGTTGTGCAATTGCCTGGGAAAAGGATTTTCATAAGGAACTTGGGGTAATGAAAAACGTTTTCGAGAAAACAGAAACATCTATTTTGAACACAAAACGCAAAAAGAAACTATTGAGAAAAGATGTTGATCGACTCTTGGAAGATGTTATCTGTGCTGATATCCATAATGTTGTGTTACTTCATGCCTTGCCATTTGCATCTGATTATATCTCTGCTGATATTGTTGAAACTGTTGTAACTGTTGAGAACACCGATAATGTGCTTCAGATCGAGTCTTTAAAAGCTGAAAATAAACGATTACACACGGAAATTTACAATGCAAAACGTCGTCTTCATTGGTGTGAAAAAGATATTCACAACCATCAACTCAGTTTTCAAAAGAAAATCGCTCAGTTGAGTGCAAAATCTTCTGATCCTAAAATTGAGCAAATGGATGATCAAAACGTGTCTTTGAAAAGTCAAATCTCAAAATATAAACAAGAACTTTTAAAAGTTAAACAGGAATATGGTGTCATATTTGATTTACTCAAAAAGACTCGACTTGAAGCATCAAACGAACTTGATCACTATCTTGCTCACACTAGAGATGTCATGAATTTTGCTGGAAACATTCGTTCTGAAAATCAAGATCTGATTCACACCATCTCTAAGTTACGGGAAAAGTTAGGAAAGTATGAACAACTTCCGCCTACTGTGATTAAGAGATTAGCACCAGTCACACTTAGTAATCGTGAACCTAGAATTCCCACTGCCAAATCACAAGTTGCTAATGTGTCTCCCTCTACTGAAACAGGAATAGTTGCATCTTTTCCAAACGTCAGCACTTCACAGCCTAGGAGCACTCAATCGAAGAATAGGAAGTTGCGACCTAAGAAAAGATCAATAAGGAATGCTAAAGTAGAAGAACACCCTAGGACTCTGAATAAAACTCATCTTACTTCCACTATAGATGTTGCGTCTGGCAAATGTAATACAAATAGTGATGTAACGAATGCTAAACTGTTAAGTACTTTTGATATTCAGTCTGATGCACCTTGTGTTATTTGTCGAAAGCGTATGAATTCTGATTGTCATGACAAATGTGTTGCTAAAGCCATAATCTCTCGATTACAAAATCCTAAGAATCGGAATACCTCTAGGCCCACTAATCAGTCTAAGTCTGTGCTTGGTAGACCGCCTTCTTTAGATTCTACGACAACCATTGCTATCACAGTAGCTCCCGCTTCACCTCCTAAGAGTGTAGTACCACCTAGTGTTTTCACTAAGACTAAAGCAAAGAGTAGTTATAGATGGCAGAAATGGATATATAACACACTAGGATTTAAATGGATGCCTAAAATTTCTTACGCGTAACATTTCTTACGCGTAAGTTAGGATTCTACGCGTAAGTTTACGCCTAAGCATATATCATTCCTGTCTACGCATAACTTTGCCAAAACTACGCTTAACCCTGGATTGACCTTCATGATGAATTGTTACTTGTACAAACTTGTAAATAAACTAATCATATCATCACGAATCCAAAAATGTCACTAATAAACTTAAATCGTCTGATATGTTGTGAACAATAAGTGATAAAATAAACTTTAAAACTTAAAGTTAACTAACTCACGAGACATTTCACGACATCATTGAACTATTGAACATACAAGTGACTTAAGACTCGTAACAATCATTATCACTGTACATTCAATAACTAGACAATAAGACCTTCTGTTGACTAACATTATGTCTTTCGATATGTTGGTTCTTTTGGCTAATGTTATTTCAGATCACGACATGGCTGAACAAATGAATGTGGATGCGCCTGAAGTTCTCTCCATTGATGATATCTATCCTCATGGCTATCCAATGAAGATCGGAAAGAACAATCTCCGTGTTGACTTTGACACCCTCACTTGCTCTGAATCTTCGTGTTTAATTGCTATTGGCATTCTGAGGACTCATCCTTATCAGAACATGCTTACTCACTCTGCAACTGTTCCTGAGATCTACATCCAACAGTTCTGGAACACTATGGAAAGGGTCAAAGGACAAACTGCTGTGACGGTGACTCTGAATCACAAACAAGTCACCATTACACCTGCAGACTTAAGGGCTGTTCTCCTAATTCCTGATGTCGATCCGACCAAACTATATGCCACACCTGCTGAAGAGCTCACTCTCCAATTCTTAATCAATATCGGTTATGACGAGGCTACAGGAATAATCACCAAGCATTCTCACGTAGAGCTTAAGAGTATTCCTCAACCCTGGAGAACACTCTACATGATCATCACCAAGTCTGTTTCTGGTCGTGACAGCGGCTATGAGCACCCTAAACTCATGGAACTGCAAATATTCTGGGCACTGGTCAACAAGAAACACATCGCTATCGAAGCTCTGATTTGGGATGACATGATGTCATTTCTCAACAAACTTGGCTCAAAGATTCCCTACATCAGATATACTAAATTGTTGATCCAGAGAGCACTTGGACTTCACCCTGACATTCCCAAGAGGCTCAATGACCCCGACAATCATGACATGTTGACGGAACCTATTCTATCTGTCAGAATCAAGGAAACGTCTACAAAGAAACAAGGTGCTGTGCTGCCAGATTTCCTTCTAACTGAAGATGTCAGAAAGCTCGAATCGTACAAAAGGTATCTGGAAGCAGTCAGACAAGGCAAAGTTGGTCATCTCGACGAAAAATCTTCTGGAACACCTGTAAGGAGAACCAGAAAAGGAAGTGCTGGAAGCGTCACAAGTACAGATAGTCAAAGGAATGTTCCAAAGAAGATACCTATTCCAAAGAGGAAACCCACCCCTAAGAAGAAAGTTCCTTCTCAGGAAGCCACTCCGATCCTTTCACTTGAACCGCAAAGACAGCTCAGGGACGAGGACTCTGAGGCTACTGACACAGATGAAGAGATCACATACTCTGAAACTGCAAAGGATGAAAATCCCTCAGTACCAAAACCTCCAAGTCCTCAAACTATTAAAGGAAAAGGGAAGACTCCTGCACTTGTGCCTCAGGATGAAAGCTCTGAAGATGATGAAGAGCAACTGGATCAATCATACAGAAAGAAGTTTCACAGAGTCAGACACATTCATAAGGCCGAAGAATTTGCTAAAGATCAAATGGGTGGCCCCGGAGGATCAAGTGGAGCTGCCCACTCCTCTCCAGATCCTGATGCGGTTAATCGACCCGATAAGGGATCTGGTGCCACCACTCTTCTGCAACAACAACAGCCTGTGGAGGACACTATTGTGTATGATTTTGAGAAACAGATAACTGAGAAAGAAAAGTCTAAGGATGACGAGGATGATTATACAAAGTTTCTTCTAGACAGTCCAACACACTCAAAGGAGAAAACCTCAGAAACTCCTAAGGACATGAAGTCTCCTCATGTCTCCTCATCATCGGATTCTTCGTCTCATTCATCACAACCACCATCAACAAAGACAACCAGATCATCATCCAAATCCGTGAAGAAACCACCTAAATCTTGGATTTCTCAGACTCATCAAAAGATTGTGAAAGCTGTCCAACAAGTCAGAAAGAAGGACATACTTTACAGAAAAATGAATTGGTTTGCTGACCAAATTCAGTACTTAAATGATGAGAAAGACAAGATGGAGAAAGAAAGGTAATTTGTTCAGAAGTTCATGAAGAGTCATCGAAAAGAGGAACTGAACGAAATGATCGAAGGTTACACTAACAAGTACCTTCAGGATATCGTTCCTAAAGTCCAAAAGGAACTGGAGAAGACAGCAAGAGATCATACCCACAAGTTTCTTCTCGACACTGTCCTCGGTGTGACTAGAGAATTATTTTCCAGACAACTCACCCCTAACATCGTTGCATTGGTTAAACATACAATGGCCAAAGAAGCTGATCTCTCTGAATCTGAGTTAATCGCTAAACTTGTGATGCAAATGTCAAAGCGATCTGGAACGTTTACTTCGGATGAAGCTAAATTTTTCGAAATTCTACTTGACTTTCAACTCAGATCATCATGCAAGGAGTCAGCCGATCAACCCAAACGACCAAGAGATGACGATGATAAGGATAAGGACTCTGCACCTAAACGTCAGAAGCAGTCTGGTAAATCTACTTCTATGCCACCTCCTCTACCACGGACTTCTTCTCAACATAAGTCTCCTCCACCTCGGTCTTCTACTGATACACCTCGGGACGATTCCGAGTTACCACCTGTGACAACCCGTACTTTCAGGTCATTTCTCGAAACAATTTATGCCTTACAATTTCAACATTTATCGTAAACTAGGTTTACGTGTTTCAAATTCGCGTAACCTTTGTGGTTTAGCGGCGAATTCATGATCATATCATCACGTACATTTCATATGGACTAAGTTTAGTCTGCATTTCATTAACATCATTTGCATCACGTTAGTTCATCCATGACATTGCATTTCACCTTTAACGCGTAAATTTTATATTAAATAAACGTTATCGTGTGAGTTATTATTTTGTATATTTAATCCGTTACTTCTACAAATGATCCCGATATATTTTTATACTTACATTTAGTTATAAAAACTATATTTTTAGTTACCTAGTGTTTTAAATTTATTTTGTACATAAATCGTTAAAATTTATATTATTACGACGTTTTTCTTAAAAAGTACTCAGTAATTATTTTATCACTCAAATTTTACAAGGAATGTATTTTTACAATTTTTATAAAATTATTATACTCTATTTTGATCTATTAAAAATTTACTTGTACCAAAAAGTTACCATTTACCTTTACTTATACATTTTCCTACATTTGTAACAATTACACAAATATTTACACAATACATTTTATAAAAAAAAAAAAAATATCTACAAATTCCTCCCCCCTTGGCCGACCAAGGGGGAGGGTGACATTAATTGTGGAATGGTCTTTGATTGTTTATGTTTATACACTTACATATAAGACTTACACTTTCATTTATCTCATTCATGTATCTAATAATTCACAAGTAGTAAAAATCAAATTCTCTCTTGGTTTCTTCTTCCTCTCCAACCGGCCATCATAAGGTTTTCACAAGGGATCATCAATTTTTCAAGCTCAAGTGTTTAAACAATCTAGAATCACACTCTTAATAAGGTTTTGAAATAAAAACCTAGAGTGTTTAGGCTAACCTTGTTCTTTGCACCTCATCATAATAGCTTGTAAGCATGTTTCTATCATTTTTCATCTTTTCTTATCATTACATATGTATTTTATCATTTTCATAGCAAACATGCAAGACTTATGTTGATTTATACCATTTTTACATGATTTTTAGAGTTATATATATATAAAGTCATCCTATAATTATTCCCTTGGTATATTTTGGTCTTGATGATGTTTAGGAACCCATGACACCCTAAGAAGGTGTATGGTAGGATTAGTATAGTTTTGGAGTTGATTTGAAGGGATTGGAATAGGTTTAGTACGAGAAAAACTATTTTCGATAAGTATAAAAAGTGTTCTGTCCTTGTTTTGATTTTCTGGAAAATCCGACAGTAGGCACGAATTTTTGGTCTTGATATTTAGAAAATATACTTTAAAACGAATCCGTGGCCGCTTGAACGGATTAAAACGGAGTTATAACGAAGAAGTTATGAATTTTTCAAGTTTGACGACGAAATATATTTTTTCTGAAATTTCAGCATACTATTTTTATCTTGTACGAGTCAAAAACGAGTCCTAAGCTTTACAAATTATTTCGACTTATCAAAAATCTATTAGTATACTTTGATACGAAGCTAAGGACGTATTATACGTAGAAAACGGATTTGAAACGACAAAGATATGCACGTTTTCATAAAATTGCCGTAACTATTATTTTCTGAAAAAACTATATTATTTTTACGAGACAAGTGTTACGGTAACTAAAATGACCATGTTGAAGGCTGTTTTTATCTATGATGTAGAACTTTTTGGAACGAGATGTCTTCTAGTAAAATTGAGATCATCGAGCATATTTTTCAAAACGACAAACCGTTTGTATAGCGGAGTTGTAATAAATTATTTATGGTCGCTTAAACTTTGCCGAAACTCACTTTTTACACAACAATTAGACAAAATCACCATCTTTAACCCTTATTATCTTTATGTTCGAGACCTTTATGACGAAAACTCCTGAACTGAAACTTCTATATTTTGATACAAACTTTCCAAAACCGTCGAGTTCGTTTCCTAACGCTCGACGTACACCATTTTACGACTAGTTTTTCGAAGCCATTTTTGTCACTTTTATGAAATTTCCGACGACATTGTTTTACGACGAAAAGTGAAAATTTCACTATAAATCATTACAAAACCATTGTAGGATGACATTTTGACGTAAAAACTTGTAAAGTGATTTTTGAATGGTCAAGACGTCAAAAGAGTATTTTTCGACGATAAGTATTATTTTCAAAACTCGCAAATGGTATAAATAACATACGAAATGCATGCATAACATTACATTGCAACTCATTACATATCATATCATTCGTAATAGGTCCCGGTTAAAGCATCACATTATACCTCAGTGTACTCACTCTTGTCATCACACCAGTTTACCAAGTGAGTTTTCATAGCCCCGATTTATTCAAGTTTTTACTCATTTCAAACCTACGGGGGAGAATACATTGCACAACATTTTTATTACGATACCAAGTATGTTAAATTCATTTACATTGCTTAAGTTACCGCATTGCCAATTGAAAGTCCCCTTTACCTGAACATGAACCGTTAATCCTAGAAGCGAGGGTGAGTGGATAGATCTATCGAGGGTGACGCCTCCATCCGGGTTGGTGAATCCCAACTAGTCATACGGATGCATCTCATTTAATAACATTATTGAGTTGTCTGGCAAACACTCTATTGGGGCCTACATTATGAACAGTCTAGTTTCGGTGTCATGGGCTTATAGCAATTGTAACATTTTACGTGACATAATTGTCATGCCTGTAACATTTTTATGTGACATGATTGTCATACCAGATCTATACTTGCGTAGTCGTATAAAACATTTACATAAACCTATGATTTCTCACCAACATTATTGTTGACCCGTTTTAGCAATGTATTTTCAGGTAACTAAGGCATTATCATCATGGCATGGTTAAGGAACCACCTTTTGAGTCGCGGCGTCGACTTACATCATTGTACATTATGGCACTTTCTTTCAAAACCATCGTTTGGACTTGTAATATATTTATATTTCCGCAAACTTTGTTAACTTTTGGGACCTATACTTTGTAAACTTTGATTGTTTTATTAAATCAAACGATGTGTTTTCCAAACGACACTTTAGGTCGTTCAATATAACTGTGATTGTGATGCTATGACAGTCAGTCCCCAGGAATTCCATTCCGCTGCAAAACAGGTAAATTGGGGGTGTGACAGATTGGCATCAGAGCTTCGGTTATAGAGAACTAGGTTGCATCATTGACCCTAGACTATAACTACATTATCATAGCATCTCATCATTTCATGATAAGTGCGTGTTCACTTTGCATGTGATTTATACGTACATTTTTCGAGTTATTCACTTTCATTTCACAGCGATTGTCACATAGATGCCTTCAACTACCCATCCCATTATACTCACATCATTTTGACATGGAGAATGCCTTGTCAGTCCCTATCATAATTTTAACATCAGTTGACTCAACACCGATAACATCAGATGATGACACTGAGACCTTTTAGGAGGACGAAGTTGCACCTACACCATCACGATCACTATTGATTCACGGTAGGATCAGGACAATTTTTATCACTCAGTTGGGACAGATCATACCATTGGGTAGAATTTATAGGCTTAGTCCTAATGAACCTATTTTCTTAACTCACCACAAGGATTCCACCATCATCATTATCATTTCGAGCACCATCCGTACCATCACATCTCATACACGATACTCATACACCTGACTTGCAGCTTGGGAAGCGTGCATGATTTGACACACCATTACCATCTACCACTTAGACTATAGACACTACGCCATCTCATAGGTTTGAGGACTGTGAGAGTTCTAGGGCTATCGTTGCTAGACCGCCTACTACTCCTACACTTGAAACACGATTAGACCACCAACAGGAACAGATAATAAGTACCTTCTAGCTAATGTAATCCTCATCATTTATTATCTCTACGATAGTCACTACCTTGTTTATTTCATTCCTTACTCCAATTTGCCAATTCTCCATCATTTCACGACGATACATCACTATCTTACTAGGGGTTAGGCCAACTTTATTCTCGACCAATTAGTAGACTGTTATTACTCGATAAGGTTCTCTTATGTATCCTGCAAACCATCCAACAAATTTTATTCCAAATTATCCTGCTACTATTTCATGAAATTATTTCACTTGATTTTATTTCGAACTATTTTATCACCATCTTAGAAACGTTGTTTCATAAAGTTTTAACGCAAGTTGTTTTATTACCAACTTATCAATTGGTTTTCAGTCATTTTATCAACGATTTAATATCCTCATGCGAAATGATTTTCATGTTACTTTGAAAAATCATTGAGCCATTATCTTACAAAACAAAACGTTGGATACCATCTAAAACTTCGGAGAAAAAAAAAAAAAAAAAAAAAAAAAACATCACATCATTTGTCCTTGATTATACATGGCCTGATCACCTATGTATAATTCAGGAAGAATTATGTCATGAAAGTAACAAGCATCATTTCAAATCTCCTAAAACAATTCTCATTTAAAAGCAAAGTTTTATAATCAGATAAATCGTGCATAAACATTTCTTTTTGTTAACACTCTATAGATGATTACGCCATTTATCTCTCACTCAACTGATAAGTTAGGATTTGACGAATGACCTTTTTAGGAACGACTTCCTATACCATCCGTGAGGAGGATTCCTCGATACAAGAAAACAATGAAAGGATTTTGGAATTACCAACAAGGACTAGAACTAGGTGGTAGGATGATTCAAAACTCAACAAAAATCTTAAGACATCACGAGACATTTCGAACCACTATTTTGGATTAGAATCCAAATTATACCATTTCATAAGTACTAACTAGATCGAGTTACAAGACTTAGTACTAATCGAATACACACTAAGCAACACTATAGGAATAAACCAATCCTCCTAATTGAGACTACAGAACATTTCATTAAACAAGGCTTCAACAATATGTGAACTTCCCTACAATGAGTTTCCCTTAAAGGAAAAATTTAGTTAAATTAAGGTTATCGATATAAACTTCCCCTAAGGCATTGTGTTCTCTAGAAATTCCAAGTAACCTCACTTCTATATCAAGAGATGCCACAGGTTTGAACATGTCGGACAATCAATGACTCCCCATCTACAAGTGAAACTAGAACAAACATTCTTCGACATAGTATGAGCTGATATCTATTTTCTTGCTAGCATGATAACAATATTAGTGATGAACTATTTTTGGAAGCACACAATATCGGAACAAGTCTTGAAACCAACCACTACACCACATCACTTAAATATTTAAGGTTTGTGACTTTACAACATGGAGCATGGAAACACTTCGATAATCAAACAATAAACATTTTAGTCATAGAGGCTAAGCACCTTAGGCAAGTAAGACTCAGGTCATGACATTCGATAGGACTAGAAACGCGAGGAATCACAACTGTTAACTATAATCTATTCTTTTCAATAAGGTCCTTTCGTCAGATTTAACATTTTGAAATCTAACACGAGACACGTGGTATCAATTCCAGTTGTACCTATTATAAGCTATTCGATTTACCTTAGACTGCTGACAGTCATTTCAGGATTTCCATGGAACCTACTAGGACATGATTACCGCCTACTATCCTCAGCTCAATGGTTAGAGCGAGAGAGCAATTCCCACATTAGATAATATGCTCAAGCCAGTGTAACTTTCTAGAAATGGTTAGGCAAATCATTCCCCATCGACGAGTTTCTTTACAACAATAGTTAACTCATGAACCCATTGACTACACCAATTGAGACACTCTATGGTTGAGGTGTCAATCACTTAATTACGGGCCGAAATCAGGAAAGTCTAACTCACTAATCAATGAGTTATTTATGAAACAACAAAGAGATCATACAAATCAAAAATCAATTACAAATAACAACATATGGCTAGATAAGCTACGTCGATGTACGACGTAAAATATTGGAAGTATGTCCCATAAGCCGCAACCCATTAGAATCTCAAGTGGGCAGCAAATCATGCTCAAAGACCGTCTTGGAAAGGCGTGGTACGATTTAGAAAAACATTGGACGAACCGATACGACTCATATATCCTCACCTTTCACCGATGACACTGTAGAACCCAACAACGACTGAATTCAGGGACTGGATTCCTTTTTGGATGGGCGAATGTGACAACCCGTACTTTCAGGTCATTTCTCGAAACAATTTATGCCTTACAATTTCAACATTTATCGTAAACTAGGTTTACGTGTTTCAAATTCGCGTAACCTTTGTGGTTTAGCGGCGAATTCATGATCATATCATCACGTACATTTCATATGGACTAAGTTTAGTCTACATTTCATTAACATCATTTGCATCACGTTAGTTCATCCATGACATTGCATTTCACCTTTAACGCGTAAATTTTATATTAAATAAACGTTATCGTGTGAGTTATTATTTTGTATATTTAATCCGTTACTTCTAAAAATGATCCCGATATATTTTTATACTTACATTTAGTTATAAAAACTATATTTTTAGTTACCTAGTGTTTTAAATTTATTTTGTACATAAATCGTTAAAATTTATATTATTACGACGTTTTTCTTAAAAACTACTCGGTAATTATTTTATCACTCAAATTTTACAAGGAATGTATTTTTACAATTTTTATAAAATCATTATACTCTATTTTGATCTATTAAAAATTTACTTGTACCAAAAAGTTACCATTTACCTTTACTTATACATTTTCCTACATTTGTAACAATTACACAAATATTTACACAATACATTTTATAAAAAAAAAATAAATATCTACAAATTCCTCCCCCCTTGGCCGACCAAGGGGGAGGGTGACATTAATTGTGGAATGGTCTTTGATTGTTTATGTTTATACACTTACATATAAGACTTACACTTTCATTTATCTCATTCATGTATCTAATAATTCACAAGTAGTAAAAATCAAATTCTCTCTTGGTTTCTTCTTCCTCTCCAACCGGCCATCATAAGGTTTTCACAAGGGATCATCAATTTTTCAAGCTCAAGTGTTTAAACAATCTAGAATCACACTCTTAATAAGGTTTTGAAATAAAAACCTAGAGTGTTTAGGCTAACCTTGTTCTTTGCACCTCATCATAATAGCTTGTAAGCATGTTTCTATCATTTTTCATCTTTTCTTATCATTACATATGTATTTTATCATTTTCATAGCAAACATGCAAGACTTATGTTGATTTATACCATTTTTACATGATTTTTAGAGTTATATATATATAAAGTCATCCTATAATTATTCCCTTGGTATATTTTGGTCTTGATGATGTTTAGGAACCCATGACACCCTAAGAAGGTGTATGGTAGGATTAGTATAGTTTTGGAGTTGATTTGAAGGGATTGGAATAGGTTTAGTACGAGAAAAACTATTTTCGATAAGTATAAAAAGTGTTCTGTCCTTGTTTTGATTTTCTGGAAAATCCGACAGTAGGCACGAATTTTTGGTCTTGATATTTAGAAAATATACTTTAAAACGAATCCGTGGCCGCTTGAACGGATTAAAACGGAGTTATAACGAAGAAGTTATGAATTTTTCAAGTTTGACGACGAAATATATTTTTTCTGAAATTTCAGCATACTATTTTTATCTTGTACGAGTCAAAAACGAGTCCTAAGCTTTACAAATTATTTCGACTTATCAAAAATCTATTAGTATACTTTGATACGAAGCTAAGGACGTATTATACGTAGAAAACGGATTTGAAACGACAAAGATATGCACGTTTTCATAAAATTGCCGTAACTATTATTTTCTGAAAAAACTATATTATTTTTACGAGACAAGTGTTACGGTAACTAAAATGACCATGTTGAAGGCTGTTTTTATCTATGATGTAGAACTTTTTGGAACGAGATGTCTTCTAGTAAAATTGAGATCATCGAGCATATTTTTCAAAACGACAAACCGTTTGTATAGCGGAGTTGTAATAAATTATTTATGGTCGCTTAAACTTTGCCGAAACTCACTTTTTACACAACAATTAGACAAAATCACCATCTTTAACCCTTATTATCTTTATGTTCGAGACCTTTATGACGAAAACTCCTGAACTGAAACTTCTATATTTTGATACAAACTTTCCAAAACCGTCGAGTTCGTTTCCTAACGCTCGACGTACACCATTTTACGACTAGTTTTTCGAAGCCATTTTTGTCACTTTTATGAAATTTCCGACGACATTGTTTTACGACGAAAAGTGAAAATTTCACTATAAATCATTACAAAACCATTGTAGGATGACATTTTGACGTAAAAACTTGTAAAGTGATTTTTGAATGGTCAAGACGTCAAAAGAGTATTTTTCGACGATAAGTATTATTTTCAAAACTCGCAAATGGTATAAATAACATACGAAATGCATGCATAACATTACATTGCAACTCATTACATATCATATCATTCGTAATAGGTCCCGGTTAAAGCATCACATTATACCTCAGTGTACTCACTCTTGTCATCACACCAGTTTACCAAGTGAGTTTTCATAGCCCCGATTTATTCAAGTTTTTACTCATTTCAAACCTACGGGGGAGAATACATTGCACAACATTTTTATTACGATACCAAGTATGTTAAATTCATTTACATTGCTTAAGTTACCGCATTGCCAATTGAAAGTCCCCTTTACCTGAACATGAACCGTTAATCCTAGAAGCGAGGGTGAGTGGATAGATCTATCGAGGGTGACGCCTCCATCCGGGTTGGTGAATCCCAACTAGTCATACGGATGCATCTCATTTAATAACATTATTGAGTTGTCTGGCAAACACTCTATTGGGGCCTACATTATGAACAGTCTAGTTTCGGTGTCATGGGCTTATAGCAATTGTAACATTTTACGTGACATAATTGTCATGCCTGTAACATTTTTATGTGACATGATTGTCATACCAGATCTATACTTGCGTAGTCGTATAAAACATTTACATAAACCTATGATTTCTCACCAACATTATTGTTGACCCGTTTTAGCAATGTATTTTCAGGTAACTAAGGCATTATCATCATGGCATGGTTAAGGAACCACCTTTTGAGTCGCGGCGTCGACTTACATCATTGTACATTATGGCACTTTCTTTCAAAACCATCGTTTGGACTTGTAATATATTTATATTTCCGCAAACTTTGTTAACTTTTGGGACCTATACTTTGTAAACTTTGATTGTTTTATTAAATCAAACGATGTGTTTTCCAAACGACACTTTAGGTCGTTCAATATAACTGTGATTGTTGATGAGTGTCTAAATACTCATCATTTTTGTACTGTTTAAACTGCAAAAACATCTGAAAACACTCAGAAATGTATCAAAATGATCAAAATATCACAAATCAGTGTTTTATGTGTTTTAAATGTAAAAATATCAAAATCAGATGAAAAACATATCAAATTTGCAAAAATTGCAGTTTCAGTCCCCCAAGTTTCTAAAATTGTCAAAAACAGTCCCTGAGCACAGAATTTCAAAAGTAAAGTCACCAAAGGTCCTTTTAAAATCAAAAGTTATCAAATTTAGTCCTTTGGTGAAAAATATCAAAAGTTTGAGAAAATTACACAAATGGTCCTCCAAGTTTGAAAATTGGCAAAATTAGCCCCTGGAAAATTGCAAAATGGCAATTTTGGTCCCTATACTTTTGAAGCTTGTCATTTTCAGCCCTTGGAACAAGTTTGATGATTTGGCAGAACAGGTCCTTGCAATTTCAGGAATTACAAAACTAGTCCTTGTTATAATTAAAAGCCCTAAAACCTTTTGGACTTGTCACTATCCTTTTGACCCTTGCCTTTTTCCCCTTTTGACCCCTGCCTTATAAACCCTTGACCCTCCCATTTTGGACCCCTGGTCAACAAAAGTCAAACAACCAAATACGCGCCCCACTGTTTGTCTCCCCCACTTGGCCTGCAAAACCTCTGCAACTCCACCTCCATCCCATCACCTTATCCCAAACACCTTTCAAACCACTCATCATCAACCCTACAAACCCACCCCCCCCTAGTGCTAAGTTTTCTGAACCCACAGGTCAAATTGTCTTTCCCGCCAAAAATGTGATAACACTCAAAAGACACCCATTGGCCAAGAAAAGTGGTGGGATCTGCTCTTTGGACACGTGTAAGACTTTTGGGTGTTTAAAAGAGGAAGAAGGAGCAAAGAGAAGCAAGTAGATTTTAGTTTTAAATTTCTCTAATGTCGTTTTTTATCATTACTGTCTTAATTTAGTTCAAAGGTTGTAATATTTTGTTTCTCAGTACTAAACTAAAGTTACCTTTTCAGTTTATTCAAGTTTTAAACATTAATTCCAATTTTCATGTTGTTTCATCTTTATATACTCACTGTTGAAAATTTGAGTTTCCATCTCAATACTTAAAGCTTCATAGAGCTTATTTTCAAGTTTATATAAGTTTATATAAGCTTTTCATAGCTTTATATAAGCTTAAGTTTAAGTTTTGATCACATTTGAACCTTGGTCAACAAAAGTCAACAAGGGTACAAAAATGATGCAGGACAGGATTTGGGTTGGTTCAGACAATGGAATGGGTTGAAATGGAAGCAGTTGGGTTGGTTTGATAGGTTAGAATTCCCTGTTTCAGTATTGGCTAGCCACTGTGGCTATGGACTTTTGTAAGTCAATTCCAAGTTTATTGCATATTCTTCATTTGCAGGTTTAATTAGTTCAAACCTGTTGTATTAGTTGTATTTAGGGTTGGTTAAGTAGGTTTGATCATAATTTATGATTGGTTAAGTGTTTGGATTAGTTTCAATTGGTAAATCAGTAAGTTAAGGGGGTGTTTGGATTGATTGCTAAAATTGTTTCAAAGGATGTTTTGATCTGAGTTCTTCATTGCTTTAGTCTTTAATATCACTAAGTAGGTTATTTGAGTCTTCATTTACACCTGTTTTACACTGAAAGTCAAAGTTAATTTGCAACTGCTCTTGTGTGTTTATCTGTTGGAACTAGGTCATAGAAATCAAATCAAAAAGGTCTAAAACTTGTTAAGCTTGCCTGATATAGTTGCATTACATCATACTTGATCTATATCAGTCTTACATTTGCTTTCAAAATCCACCAAAGTCAACTTTTAAACCTGTTTCAAAAAGTCAAAAGAGTTCAAAAATTTGGTTTGTGCAGAAACTGCAGCAGTTGCACAGATCTTATTAACACTTTTTAGGATCTGAATTTTTGTCTATAAGTAGTCTACTTGGTGGTCTTGAGAACCACTTATTTGGTTTTAACTTTTGCTTGCTAGATAAGCTGCTGCATAAGCTCTAAGACAGGCCCTGTTGCCCTGCTCCAGGGCTCAGCTAATACTGAGTCTTTTCTCAGATAATGCAAGACTGGTGCAAGGCTCATAAGAGCCCCCCTAGGTCTGGTATTTTGGTTTTGAGTAGCTGCCTAGGTCTAGTTTAGGATTTGATAATTGGTTTGTAGTTTGTAGCTTATTAGGGTGCTTAAAATTGGACTGCAAGTTGACCCCAAAACTGTTTTTAGCTTAAAATCAAAATCACCAAATTTGATCAGTTGTGCTATTCAGTGATTGTAACCTGTTGTTTTAAGTTGCATTTGGTCTTTTTGAGTAGGTTAGAGCTTCTGTTATCAGTTGGAAGCTTATCTTGCTCATTTGCTTATTTTAGTGCTTATTCCAATAAGCACTTGAAAAGCAGTTTCTGATTTCTCTATACAAGTGCTTGTTTTTCCAATTTTCTCATATTCCTAGCATCATTTTAGATTTTTCCTGAAATTTTTAGATTTTTCTAAGTTGTTTAACTATTTTTCCTAATTTAAATTAGTTTTTAATCATTTTTAATTAGCTTTTAATATAAAAAATTCAGAAAAAGTTCAAAAAAATAATTTTTCAATTTTGTTAAGTTTAGATAAATATAAGAAGTGAAAAAAGTAATTTTCCAGATTTTTCTTAGTTTATTTGGTAATTTTTAGTAATTTAAATAGTTTTTAATAGTTTAAAATTCATAAAAAATAGAAAAATAGTCAGAAAAATACAAAAATAGTTTTGAAAATTCTAGTTTGATATTTTAGACTTTTTCATTTCATAATTTTATTTTTCTAGCTTTGTTTCCTCATTTCTTGTATTTTAGGTAATTATTAATTAGTTAAAAATAGTTTTTAATTAATAATAATTAGATAATTAGTTATAAAAATAATTTTCTTTTTCTAATAATTTTCTTTTATCATTAGGTTTATAAAAATATAATTTTCATATTTTTAGGGTTAATATTGTGTAAGTTTCACGTTTTTGTTTGTACGTCACGTAGTTTTAATTAAGTTTTATTAAAACATAAAAACAAAAACATCATTGTAAAAATAGTGATAGCGTTTATTTAATATTTTTAATCTTTTTAATTTCCTTTAAATTTTCATTTTAGCCCTTGTAGTTTATGGGCTTTTCCTGTAGTTATAATAATCACCACACTCTTTTCCCGTTCAAATCTCTCGATCACTACACGTCTGACTATTCTCGCACAGCTCGTTGGGACTTAACGACCCGGGGAAACACTATACTCCCCAGATCTTCATTGAGTTGGTGTGTGAGCTGTTTTAAGTTCCTTACGGCTGATCATTCACAAGTGATCAGCTCGCGTGAGAAAACTTGACGGTTTCGCACCGATCAAATTTTGGCGCCGCTGCCGGGGAGCAGTGCTAATAGTCTTACTTCTAGCAGATTAGTGATTTGAATAATCACTCTTTGTTCATACCATCTATCTATATCTATATATTTCTATAAAAAATCCAAAAACCCAAAAACAGCCAAAAAAAAACGTATAAAACACAAAAATATTTTGCTTTTGTTTCTATATATGTATCAAATATAAAAATACAAAAAGATTCGTCGTTTTCTTAAATAATAAACAACTTAAAAGATTACCACCGCAAACCAAGGCAGTGCACTACCTAACTGGGGGTGCGACCATAATAAGTTCCCGAACCAAAGATTAAAACTTGCCTTTGTGTCCTTGATAGTGGTGTACCTTTTTCAAAGAAGCCATTCATCTTGGATTATTGGTTAAAGTTCACTGTTGTTTTGCCTCGATCTTGTGTTAATTGATTTTGTTGTAATATCGACGTTTCAGAACCAGAAAACCTAAAAAGATTCTCCTTACCCCATTTTCACCAATTTCATAATTCCCTTTCTTAACTCTGAAATCCTTTTAGAGTTATCTCTAGTGCATGCGCACTCGTTCTTCTAGATCATTGAGTCCTTTTCGTGATCTAGCAGACATTCCTAGACGACGTTCTCGTAGACGTGCTGCCCGAATAGTCGAACCCGAGATTCGTACTATTTCAAACAACAAAATGGCAGACGAACGTACTATGGCGGAAATGCTCCAGGCACCCACCGAGGGTTATGGAGATGCCATAATTCTTCCAGTAATCAACTCTGATCACTTTGAATTGAAGACACATTTGATCACACTTGTGTCTACAAATCAATTCCACGGGTTTGATCGTGAAGACCCGTATGCACACATCCGTTGGTTTAACAAGTTGACTTCAACTATCAATTACAAGGATGTGCCACAGAAAGTCATCAAGTTGATGCTATTTCCATTCTCACTTGAGGGGGCAGCCCGGATTTGGCTGGAAAAAGAACCCCCACGATCCATCGAAACTTGGGAGGAACTTGTTCAAAAGTTTGTCAATCATTTATTTCCTCCATCAAAGACGACTAATCTAAAAAATGAAATTTCTGGATTTCGTCAAAATTTCGATGAAAACTTTGGAGAGGCGTGGGAGAGATTCAAAGATCTCCTCAGGAAATGCCCTCACCATGGATTCACGGAGCTTCAACAAATCAATATCTTTTACAATGGGTTGAATGGTAACGATCAAGATTCCTTGAATGCAGCCGCAGGTGGAAATATCTTGAATCGTAAGCCTAAAGATGTGATTGAAATTTGCGAGCAAAAATCGAAAGTTCCTATTTCTCGCAACAAAGTCAATACTCCTAACACTCCTGCTTCTTCATCCAATAACTCTTCTGAGTTAGCTGCTCCGATAGCAGCTCTAACGGATGCCATCCGTTGTATGATTAAGGATGTTAAGGAAATCAAAAGCGAGATTCATAAACCGGAACCAATCAAAGCCGTAAACAAGGTGTGTGAAACTTGTGGTGGTCCACACGCGTATTATGATTGTCAAGCAACCGATGCTTCCTTTTACCAAGCTCCCGTAGCTTCGGTAAACCACAATCAATACCGACCACATGCTGATCCTCACTACCGTGCACCTAGCGGTATGACACCACCTGGTTTTCCTCCTGTGCAAAACCATGGCAATCAAAATCGCTTTGTTCCGAATCAAGGACAAAATTTCAATCAAAACCGGAATAATCACAACCCACCCTACCAAGCTCCAAATCAGCATAATTATCAACAACCTTCTCATGCTCCCCCACCAAATGACTTCATGAAAATTACTGAGTCAAGCATATGTTCTATGCAAACTCAGATCAATAACATGAGGGTTGAGCTGAAGAAGGAAATTGATACCACAATGTCTCGGCAGACAAATGAGTTGAAGAATATGATGAGCAGTTTCATGAACATGAATACGAACCAAGCTTCATCATCTTCTGGAGGACTCCCAAGCAATACAATTACCAATCCCAATGCCGAGTTGAAAGCCGTCACCACTCGTAGTGGTAAGACGCACAATGGACCTTCGACTCCTATGCCCCCTCCTCCTGTGGCAATGAGTCAAGTTACCAAGGAGACAACGGACAAGGTGCATTATTCAAGCCCACGAAGTACCGCACACGTCCAACCTTCGGTAGTCCAAGCTTTAAGTCCGGAACCCGAAGTTCCGAAGACACATTCTGAGCCAGAAAACACTTCCATCCCGGCTCAAAAGTCTAGTCAGCTTCCTTACCCATCAAGAATGAATGATGAGAAGCAAAAAGACAAAAACAAAGAGCAGATGGAAAAGTTTTTCCAAATCTTCAATGAGCTTCACTTTGATATAAGCTTCGTTGATGCTCTCGTTCTAATGCCTAAATTTGCATCCACGCTTAAAGGCTTACTGAGCAACAAAGATAAGTTGTCTGAGATGACGAAAACCCCTCTAAATGAGCAATGCTCAGCGGCCATTCTTAATAAGCTTCCCGAAAAGCTTGAAGACCCTGGCCGGTTTTTAATCCCGTGTGATTTCTTGGGGATGTTTCAATGCTCCGCCTTGGCCGATCTTGGCGCTAGCATTAACCTCATGCCACTCTCAGTATGGAAGAAACTGTCTCTTCCTAAACTTTCATCCACTTGTATGACACTCGAGCTAGCGGACCGTACCATAACTCGTCCACTTGGGATAGCCGAGGATGTTGTGATGAAAGTGGGAAAGTTTCACTTTCCTACTGACTTTGTTGTAGTAGACTTCGATGCAGATTCTAGAGTTCCCCTCATCTTAGGGAGAGCTTTCTTGAGAACGAGTCGTGCTCTGATTGATGTGTTCGCTGAAGAGTTGACCATACGGGTTGACAATGAAGAGCTCACGTTGAATATCAACCAGAACTCCAAACCTCTGTACAAACAGAGTGTTGCCACAATTGATCAAAAATCTGAAAGATTCAATGCAACACTCTCAAATTTCACGGTTAAGAGGAGTTTTCAAAAACGTGCTGAGCTCAAAGCTTTGAAAATCACCCCTGGTTCAAACAAATGGTTTGAAAGCTGTACCAGGAAAGTCAAGAGTGTTCTTGATGATGATGATGATCTTGATTCGGAGACTTCAACGGAAGTGGTGGAAACTGCTAGCTCTAAGAGCACACCACTTGTCCCACCTCCGGAATCAGTTTGTCGCATCGAGTTTGTTAACTCTGTGGATGAAACCAAACTCTCTTCAGTTTCATCTGAGTTGGATGATGATGTTTGTGATCCAATGGGAGACATTCTTCCCATTGATGAATTGCTCAAAAATGATCCATCATCTTCCAGTCTTATTCCCGACTCTTCCATTACTTCCCTCACTCCTGATGAGGAAGATGACAACTTTTGGAATGAAGTCGATGCATTTCTTAGTGATGAGTCAATTCCTACAGGAATTGATAACACTTACTTGGATCCGGAGGGAGACATCCTTTTTCTGGAAAGTCTATTGATTGAAGAACCATTTCCCACCCTCCCTCCCGGACATCTTACTGACAATCACCATATAAGCTTCCAGTTTAAGCTTAAAAATGTCAAAAATGGTGATTTGCTTCTTTCTGATGAGGAATGGACTTGCATTGTCATGCATATCTTTGTTCCATTCTTCACAGATGGTGTGGTTGCTCTTTCCCTTTTCTCTTCCGGGAATGAGGACACCATCTTTGACCCCGGTATCATTCTTAATAGTTTTTACTATTAACAATACCGCGGTTGTGTCTCGTCGGTGTGGAACTTTCTGATGTTCATATGTTTGTTAACACTGTGAACGAAAATCCGACTGAGATTGTTTCTTCCACTTACTTCCCCATGAACAAATTAATTCGGGGTCGAGTCAAGCTAGCGACTCGGTAATCAAAAACAGTAGCTTAACATGGGTTTTCACCCGTGTGTACCACCCTAGTGTGGGGGAGATGCCCCACATGTTGTATATAGATCTAAAAAATGAATGAAAATTGTATATATTAAAAAAAGAGAATAATTGTTGTGTTTCTACACTTAGTTAGTAATGTTATCTTTTTACGTTCTAAGTTTCGGCATAACAGCCGGTACTTTGAATATTGAGGACAATATTCATTTCTAAGTGTGGGGGGGAAATTCTGGCGAATTTGATCATAAAATGTACCCTTTTAGTCCCTTTTTCCCCCAAAATGGCCAAATTTAAAAAAAAATTTTTTTAGTGGAAGTACTATGTACTAAACACAACAAATGGTAATCAGTCCACCATGTCTAACCCACATAAGGATTGGCTAATCCAGGAGCAAACGGCTCTTGGTAAAGATATCTCAAATCCGTTGACGGCTTACAATTTGCCCAAAATTGTATGGTATTCAGCTCACCATATCCTTAAAAGTGAAGAGTTGGCTAGCCCGCAAGTTTATGGCTTGTGGTAAAGGCAGTGGAAAATCCATAATTGGTAATCAGCTCACCAAAGATAATATTGATAATTTATCTAAGAGTTGGCTAGTCCAGAAGGGTACGGCTTCTGGTAAAGACAAATCAAATCCGTTGAAAGCTGGTGGTTTGCTCAAAATCATTTGGTTATCGGTGTACCAAAGTTCTTACTTGAACTGAAACATTTGGCTACTCCAGAAGTAATGGCTTTTGGTAAAGAGATTAAAATCCATTATGTTTTCTCAAATCATTGCTAGGGACTAGCAATATCTCAGTGTGGGGGATTGATGAGTGTCTAAATACTCATCATTTTTGTACTGTTTAAACTGCAAAAACATCTGAAAACACTCAGAAATGTATCAAAATGATCAAAATATCACAAATCAGTGTTTTATGTGTTTTAAATGCAAAAATATCAAAATCAGATGAAAAACATATCAAATTTGCAAAAATTGCAGTTTCAGTCCCCCAAGTTTCTAAAATTGTCAAAAACAGTCCCTGAGCACAGAATTTCAAAAGTAAAGTCACCAAAGGTCCTTTTAAAATCAAAAGTTATCAAATTTAGTCCTTTGGTGAAAAATATCAAAAGTTTGAGAAAATTACACAAATGGTCCTCCAAGTTTGAAAATTGGCAAAATTAGCCCCTGGAAAATTGCAAAATGGCAATTTTGGTCCCTATACTTTTGAAGCTTGTCATTTTCAGCCCTTGGAACAAGTTTGATGATTTGGCAGAACAGGTCCTTGCAATTTCAGGAATTACAAAACTAGTCCTTGTTATAATTAAAAGCCCTAAAACCTTTTGGACTTGTCACTATCCTTTTGACCCTTGCCTTTTTCCCCTTTTGACCCCTGCCTTATAAACCCTTGACCCTCCCATTTTGGACCCCTGGTCAACAAAAGTCAAACAACCAAATACGCGCCCCACTGTTTGTCTCCCCCACTTGGCCTGCAAAACCTCTGCAACTCCACCTCCATCCCATCACCTTATCCCAAACACCTTTCAAACCACTCATCATCAACCCTACAAACCCACCCCCCCCTAGTGCTAAGTTTTCTGAACCCACAGGTCAAATTGTCTTTCCCGCCAAAAATGTGATAACACTCAAAAGACACCCATTGGCCAAGAAAAGTGGTGGGATCTGCTCTTTGGACACGTGTAAGACTTTTGGGTGTTTAAAAGAGGAAGAAGGAGCAAAGAGAAGCAAGTAGATTTTAGTTTTAAATTTCTCTAATGTCGTTTTTTATCATTACTGTCTTAATTTAGTTCAAAGGTTGTAATATTTTGTTTCTCAGTACTAAACTAAAGTTACCTTTTCAGTTTATTCAAGTTTTAAACATTAATTCCAATTTTCATGTTGTTTCATCTTTATATACTCACTGTTGAAAATTTGAGTTTCCATCTCAATACTTAAAGCTTCATAGAGCTTATTTTCAAGTTTATATAAGTTTATATAAGCTTTTCATAGCTTTATATAAGCTTAAGTTTAAGTTTTGATCACATTTGAACCTTGGTCAACAAAAGTCAACAAGGGTACAAAAATGATGCAGGACAGGATTTGGGTTGGTTCAGACAATGGAATGGGTTGAAATGGAAGCAGTTAGGTTGGTTTGATAGGTTAGAATTCCCTGTTTCAGTATTGGCTAGCCACTGTGGCTATGGACTTTTGTAAGTCAATTCCAAGTTTATTGCATATTCTTCATTTGCAGGTTTAATTAGTTCAAACCTGTTGTATTAGTTGTATTTAGGGTTGGTTAAGTAGGTTTGATCATAATTTATGATTGGTTAAGTGTTTGGATTAGTTTCAATTGGTAAATCAGTAAGTTAAGGGGGTGTTTGGATTGATTGCTAAAATTGTTTCAAAGGATGTTTTGATCTGAGTTCTTCATTGCTTTAGTCTTTAATATCACTAAGTAGGTTATTTGAGTCTTCATTTACACCTGTTTTACACTGAAAGTCAAAGTTAATTTGCAACTGCTCTTGTGTGTTTATCTGTTGGAACTAGGTCATAGAAATCAAATCAAAAAGGTCTAAAACTTGTTAAGCTTGCCTGATATAGTTGCATTACATCATACTTGATCTATATCAGTCTTACATTTGCTTTCAAAATCCACCAAAGTCAACTTTTAAACCTGTTTCAAAAAGTCAAAAGAGTTCAAAAATTTGGTTTGTGCAGAAACTGCAGCAGTTGCACAGATCTTATTAACACTTTTTAGGATCTGAATTTTTGTCTATAAGTAGTCTACTTGGTGGTCTTGAGAACCACTTATTTGGTTTTAACTTTTGCTTGCTAGATAAGCTGCTGCATAAGCTCTAAGACAGGCCCTGTTGCCCTGCTCCAGGGCTCAGCTAATACTGAGTCTTTTCTCAGATAATGCAAGACTGGTGCAAGGCTCATAAGAGCCCCCCTAGGTCTGGTATTTTGGTTTTGAGTAGCTGCCTAGGTCTAGTTTAGGATTTGATAATTGGTTTGTAGTTTGTAGCTTATTAGGGTGCTTAAAATTGGACTGCAAGTTGACCCCAAAACTGTTTTTAGCTTAAAATCAAAATCACCAAATTTGATCAGTTGTGCTATTCAGTGATTGTAACCTGTTGTTTTAAGTTGCATTTGGTCTTTTTGAGTAGGTTAGAGCTTCTGTTATCAGTTGGAAGCTTATCTTGCTCATTTGCTTATTTTAGTGCTTATTCCAATAAGCACTTGAAAAGCAGTTTCTGATTTCTCTATACAAGTGCTTGTTTTTCCAATTTTCTCATATTCCTAGCATCATTTTAGATTTTTCCTGAAATTTTTAGATTTTTCTAAGTTGTTTAACTATTTTTCCTAATTTAAATTAGTTTTTAATCATTTTTAATTAGCTTTTAATATAAAAAATTCAGAAAAAGTTCAAAAAAATAATTTTTCAATTTTGTTAAGTTTAGATAAATATAAGAAGTGAAAAAAGTAATTTTCCATATTTTTCTTAGTTTATTTGGTAATTTTTAGTAATTTAAATAGTTTTTAATAGTTTAAAATTCATAAAAAATAGAAAAATAGTCAGAAAAATACAAAAATAGTTTTGAAAATTCTAGTTTGATATTTTAGACTTTTTCATTTCATAATTTTATTTTTCTAGCTTTGTTTCCTCATTTCTTGTATTTTAGGTAATTATTAATTAGTTAAAAATAGTTTTTAATTAATAATAATTAGATAATTAGTTATAAAATTAATTTTCTTTTTCTAATAATTTTCTTTTATCATTAGGTTTATAAAAATATAATTTTCATATTTTTAGGGTTAATATTGTGTAAGTTTCACGTTTTTGTTTGTACGTCACGTAGTTTTAATTAAGTTTTATTAAAACATAAAAACAAAAACATCATTGTAAAAATAGTGATAGCGTTTATTTAATATTTTTAATCTTTTTAATTTCCTTTAAATTTTCATTTTAGCCCTTGTAGTTTATGGGCTTTTCCTGTAGTTATAATAATCACCACAATCTTTTCCCGTTCAAATCTCTCGATCACTACACGTCTGACTATTCTCGCACAGCTCGTTGGGACTTAACGACCCGGGGAAACACTATACTCCCCAGATCTTCATTGAGTTGGTGTGTGAGCTGTTTTAAGTTCCTTACGGCTGATCATTCACAAGTGATCAGCTCGCGTGAGAAAACTTGACGGTTTCGCACCGATCAATTGTGCTGCTATGACAGTCAGTCCCCAGGAATTCCATTCCGCTGCAAAACAGGTAAATTGGGGGTGTGACACCACCCCTGACTCATAAAACAGGTGATTACTTTGAGTATACGGGTGGTGACGATGAAGAGGTCCTTGAGCCCCGACAACAACCCACCTCACCCAAACAAGTGCAGAAACCAGTATCATCATCAAGGCCTTCCAAAAAGAAGAAGAAGACGACTCAGCCTGGAGTCGTATCATGGCTAGATGACGATAAAACCGAAGAGTTTGAATGGTTCTCCACACTTGTCAATCAAACTCCCTACCCTGATGAAGGCCAAGAATTGGTAGACGGTTCAACATTGGAGCACGCAAAACTTTTGCAAGAAAAGTTCCATGTGAAGAAATTGACGAAATCTGAATTGAAGCGAATCAAGAATGAAGCATTCCAACTTCTACAAGACAGCTCTGAAAGCGCTCTCGAGGTCGAATATCATCTTGAGAACATCGCTCGAGCTATGTCTAACAACATGGATTGGCTCAATCCGGAAGCAAACATTGACTTCACACAAAGGGACAACCCTCCATACTACACCGACTGGACCAAACCTCTACCGACCATTGGCCAAGCAGACGAACCACGGATTCCCTTCCGATACTTCTTTAACAGAGACCTGGATTTTCTCTTACACGGTAGCGATGGTTCACGAAAATACGCTACATCATTGACTCTTCCATTCCCAGCGGCTATTTACTCAAACTGCATAGCTATCGAGGAACGTGCAAATCACTTGTTTTCTGACAATGTGCAAGCATACGACCAAGATGCATTGTATGGGATTCATCATTGGCCTGAACGCCGAAGAATCTACTACAGAAGCTGCCTGGTTCAGAAGTCTCAACATGCAGTGTATAGTTCTAAGGACATCGTGGCCATCAAACACATTGATCTCAAGTCTAAGTGGGACTACACATTCTTGAAGAATATCATAGTCAAACGACAAGATGAACAGGACTATGGATTCTCCGAGGCTGACTTTGAGAACTTGTCCCTCAACGACATCGAAGACATGTATCTTGCCAAAGTACAGGGTCGTATGAGACAATTCTCGACTGAAGTTCAACGTGAATTTATCAAGTCAATTCTCATCTTCATTAGACGCATCGTGATCAAAGAACGTGTTGAAGATATCCAGATGGCTGTTGAATCATATCAGAAACGTGTAAACTTCACTCCACCACAGCTTGATCTTCCCGACATCAACCAGCTCACACAACTTACGCTCATCAGCAAACCTTTCGGCGTTGTTTACCGCAGTGAACTTCGAAGAAACTGCTTAATGGTGTGTAGTGAGCTCCACAAATTCGGGGATCATACCTTGAAGCTGGTTAGGGATGGATTGGCGTACAGGTTGAAGGATATACGCCTGAAAGTTGGGAATCCTAAGCGCTGGAATTCTCAGGAAAGGAGGGATTTGAGACGTATCATCACCATGATTGATGAACGGTTGTTCAGAAGGGATCAGTTCAGACGATTGGAGAGCTATGTTGGTGGTCGACCCAGGAGAAACATCACCGGCTTTCAACGCCCTGTGCGCACTCCTGGGAACATCACTGCACTTCCTGGTACCCCTTGAATTGTTTCCCTCATATAATTTTGGATGCATGGTTATATATGTCAATGGCTTGTGCACACATAACAGTGTACAACCCGTAATTGTCAAGAAAGGACCCTGTGGTACGCCTCAGTGCCACAATCCTTATAAAAGGAGCGAAAGCTTCTTATTTTTGAGTAAAACCTATCAAACCTTTCATTTTTCAAGGTTTTGCTAAAAAAGACAAGTACTTCCCCATATGATTTTAAAACCTCAACCGTTTATATCACTAGTTGAGGGGGAGTATTTGATGAAAACTTTGTTCACAAATTGTTCATAGTGGTCATCTTCCCGCAACACTCGAAATGGTCATATTTATTCTCAAACGTTTCAAAAATAACATTTTCATATGCCATTTTTGAGGGGGAGAAAATTGGGTGATAAGAAATATGTTGTGCAAAATGCAAATGAATCTGTGCACCTCAGACTTAACCAATGAATTGACGGTACTAAACTGTTAGTAACTCGAAAAGACTTGTCCTGGACGGGTAATAATTTCAAGCTAGTTCGCTAGTAATGTAAACGTGTCTCGCAAAGGTCTTGTCCAAGTAGAATGTACCATTCGAGAAACTCTTGATAGACATGAACTCTGACGGGTATGACAACCTTTCGAGGCTTGTCTACACCTTCAAGGTAGTTATTAGAGCTAGTTGTCACCTAAAAGCTGACAATGTAACTCTTTAACTATGCAACGTAACCGTGTCTCGCGGGGGATTGTCTATCTTCAGTGGATCAATTCAAAAAGTGCGCGCTCTTTCCTCACTGTGCATTTAACCATTAAAACTATTAAGCACATGTAGAAGGGGAGTATTTATGCAAAACTTCATCTCTCACTGTGGTTCAAACATGTTTTTCATTAACAAACCCTTTGAGAGATATTTTCACATACAGTGGTTTTTATGGCAAACATAGGTTAGTCATGGAGTTATAAGGTGACTAAGGTTAGGAATAACCGTCCTATGATCCGCCAGAGCCGGAGGGATCTACCCAAGGACACTACCATTAGTTAGTGTTAGAAGTCCTTAGGAATGATTGTAAAAAGGAGAAAATGAGAATCGGAGAAAGAAGGAGTTGAAGAATAAAAAAGAAATGTAAAGTAAAGGGTGAAAAGAAATAGCCCTCCAGATTATTCAACTTAGGGCAGACACCGGGTTCAATTCATATGCTACTGGCTGTCACTTAGTGACACCGGTATTGAAGATTAAAAGTCGTCATGGACCCAGTGACGCACGCACTAAACCTTCTTAGCCACTCAAGTTTCTCTCAACAGAAGCTTGTTTCATTCTCACAGGGAACCCTACGTAAACTATTGGCTTTCTCTTAGAGATCGCTGGTATTGAAGAAGGAGACCCTCTCCCTAGTCTCCGCTCAGGAAAACCAAAACGCACTATTGAGTCTAGAGCCACGAGATTCATCAAAAGATCTCTTAGGAATCAACAAATAAGATTATCAGTGGTTCATATCGAGTCCTTCACAGATCTTAGCAATCTGTCGAGAACATTTATGAGAGGTTCACATCTGTGATCCTCAGTGATTGAATGGAAACTCCTGCCAGGGTCAACATCAAACAGCCCTGACAGCAGGTCACTTCGGTAACTCCCCGTGGATTACGCGGAGTGTGTCTCAAACGGTCTACAGTCGTGAGGTGATGCTTCGGTGTACCTCAGCGACTCATCTGAACTGTAGATGTACTTCGGTACATCGCGTTATCTCACTTGTGGGACTCCAGTTCAGGAACGGCCTTTGTAAGAATTAGAGTTGTGTTTTCACACTATGCTGTTAACACTCTCGAAGTTCAAACTTGTAAGTGCCGGAAACCGCTTATTACTAACCGTTTGAAATGTTTTCTTCTTATGGAAGCTCCAGAGCGGGATGATCGTGCTGATTCTTCTCATGCTCACGCCAACATCATCACTAATGAAAGTTCTATTCAAAAGCAACACAACCGTCAGAATGATTCTTCGTCTAACCAAAGAATCTACAAAGTGAAAGACTTAGAGAACTTCATCAGTATTGAATTCCAACGTCATAGAGCGTGTGAGCATGTTGAAGAATGACGTGGAGACACTGGAGCAGCGAAGCAGACCTGAGGCAGACTGATGCAGACAACAACATACTATCACTTTCACCACAAAGAACAATGATCAAAGAACAAAGTCAGAGATGACGTCGAAGCATAACTGTTCAAAGATAACTATCTCTCTACACTGGGGAGATTGTTCGAATCAAGGCAATTCCTCTCACAAGAAAGAAGAATGTCAGAAGACGTCACAGCTACTATTACATCAACGCCTTCACCGTTTACATTCATATATACTTGAGGGGGAGATTGTTGGAATCACTCTTAAACAGTATTTCAAGTATTTATATTTCATATGTAATAGGTAGCTTTATTATGGCCTTTATGTTTGTTTAAGGTCAAGCTTATGTAGAAGGCCCATAAGCTTGATCCAAGCCCAATAAGGAATAGGGAAGGAGAGGGAGTGTTGCCCTAGCTCCTTGCCTATATATACTTTGTAATAACCCTCACTTGAGGGTTGGTTGTTCAAGTTTTCCTTTTCACATACTCTCTACGCCTAAACCGTCTTTAGTATATCGTGTGTGTGTGTGTGATACTTGTTCATCCGCTTCTATCTCTTCTCTTATAACTTGTGTTTGTAAAACTAGTGACCTAACATATGTTGTATAAGTCCTTGAATCATAATATTATCTAAAGTTATATCAGAGTTGTATAATATTATCACTTGTACATTTTTTTTGTTTATTTTGTGAAAGTATAGTTCGAGCTAAGTTGAAACATACTCACTCTTACGTGTATCAACTTAACTTATGTTAAAACAATACCAAGTTGCATTATAAAATCATAAAATATATATTTAGATCTAGAGCTATCTTGCATTTGTACTTATACAAGGTTTTTAGCTCGCTCTTCGCAGTGGGGTGTTTGCATACAAAAGTATTATTTAACGTTCGAGCTAAGTGTGTTTCTATTAGATATGTTTAATATTTTAAGCGTGAGCAATATAATTAAGTGGTTACGAATTTACCAAAAAGTATGTTATCAAGCCTTGGTCGCGTTGCGTTTTATACAGAGCTTCTTAATAAAAATGATAGAATGTCGTTATTTAACAACCGTTAAGTAACGGCGGTTAGTAGGACTGTTTGTGTAACGAACGTCTAACATAAAGGACCAATTAAGTAAATTTTTTTACATCGTTAGTCCCTACATGACCTATTTTGCAACGCAAGTTAAACCTCAGGGACTCTTGTCGCATTTTCGGTTTTTTAAAAGTATTTAAAAAAAAAAAAAAAAAAAAAAAAAAAAAAAAAAGGTAACGACCGTTAGTTACTTTTACATCGTTAGTCCCTAGAGGACCTATTTTGCAACGCAAGTTAAACCTCGAGGACTCTTGTCGCATTTTCATTTCTTTAAATAATATATAAAAAAAAGTAACGACTGTTAGTAGTCCCTAGAGGACCTATTTTGCAACGCAAGTTAAACCTCGGGGACTTCTCGCATTTTCATTTCTTTTAAAAAAAAGTAACGACCGTTAGTAGATAACGGCCGTTAACTAACGACCGTTAGTCACTGTGCGTTTTACTGTTCACTCGCTTCTTATTGGGTGTGGCAGCAGCACAAACCCAACTGTCAATAGTCACATTCCTAAATGTACTTTAGTAGAAATACTCCGTAGCTAGTAAAAAAAGTGTATTTATAGACTCTTATATTTGATAATTCTACAATCATATATACAAACACGTTAACTAGTTATTTCGGTTTTCTACTAGCGTCTTTAACTATAACCTCAGCTCTATTTATTGGTCTAAGCAAGATACGACTTATTTGAAATTAATTGCACAATTCATAACATGTACTCACTAGCTGAAGTATTTGTTAGTTGTTACATAAACATTAGTGTAAAGTCATGTTTAATTGAACTACTGAAGCCTTAATAATTGTGCATTACATATTTACATGTACTCACTAGCATTAGGAGATCATCTAAGGGGTACAGTTTTTTTTTTTTTTTTTTTTTTTTTTTAAATCTCACACTTCGTGATTTTGTAACGGTAAGATAATAAATTACGTTTATATATATTTATCGAGATACCATATATCATACATTCATACATGAATATATGATGCTTGTTTTGCTTCTTCAACCAACTTTATCTTGGGGACAAAATTCGTGATGTATTTTCAAAGTACGCAGTTGCTTTATTATCAGTCCCACATCGGTCAATGAAAAGAAAATTTGATACTTTATATATTATTGTGTATAGGTTGTGGGCGTTAGGATTTGTGTTGCTATCTTAAACATTGTTGGAAAAAAATTTAGAAATAGTGTATCTTAGGGGGTGTTTCTTTTTTATGTTAATAAGTCTTAATGGGGAGATAGTGGTGGGGTCACACATATAATATGTTTCTTTTTTTGTTAAATAGTCTATATGGAGAGAGAAACCAAAATGTGCCCCTCCCCATTAAGATCTATTAACAGAAAGGGGCCACCCACTTAATCCAGAAAAAAAAAAAAAAAAAAAAAAACAAGCCCTAAACTCTTTTCCAACAGTGCTCAAAACTAACATGAATGCCATTTTTGTTAAAAATTGAAAACTCGTATAACTTCTTTGATTTGGTGCTAGATCATCTCTAAATTTATATCTGCATAAATAGGCTTACGTGGTCTTTCAATTTTTAACTAGGACCCATATCACACGGGCTTTTAAATACATTTGTTGATACAAAAGTTGGGCGTTCCTTGTTTGAGGCTCCGGCTCTCGTACCAATTAATGATTGTTGCTTAAGACCTGCGCACTAAGAGACAGAAAACACCGTTAGGCTTACTGTGGGATTGTCTCCCACGATTATCCTCCGGCGTGAGAGTAAGTAATCGATTTAGGATTGTCTCCCACGTATAACTTCTTTGATTTGGTGCTAGATCATCTCTAAATTTATATCTGCATAAATAGGCTTACGTGGTCTTTCAATTTTTAACTAGGACCCATATCACACGGGCTTTTAAATACATTTGTTGATACAAAAGTTGGGCGTTCCTTGTTTGAGGCTCCGGCTCTCGTACCAATTAATGATTGTTGCTTGAGACCTGCGCACTAAGAGACAGAAAACACCGTTAGGCTTACCGTGGGATTGTCTCCCACGATTATCCTCCGGCGTGAGAGTAAGTAATCGATTTAGGGTTAAAGGTGAGTTAGGGTTTTGAGATCGTACATTTAACGAGGGATGTGATTCCCTTTATATACACACGGAATCCTTGTTGGTTCCGTGTTCCTCAACCTTCGGCGTATCCCGCCTAAGTCGGTTGGGGAATGATTATCTCCTTGATTAAGAGATATCCAATATCTATTCCGTAAATAGATTCGTATTTGGGCCTTCGTGGGCCTAAACGCTTATCAGCGTAGCCCAGCTCGTGCTGGGCTTATCAGTATTGGGTTTTGGGCGGGTCCGTGACCCGGATATAGACTATACGTCATCATGTCCCCCCAGTCTAGTATGCGTAGTGAATAACTGCGGATGCTAGACTAATAACCGTAGTCAATGAAACAACGTCGAAGCGTAGCCAAGAAGTCATAAAAATATATCCTCTCGTACATTGTATCTAGACATGGGATTAAAAAATTGGACGCCTCGTAATTTCGGGGAAAAGTTACTGCAGCAGTGTCCCATCAAGCGATCTCAGCCACAAAGTTAGGGTTGGTGGGGTCCACGTGTCACTCATCATGTGGAAGAGGGAGGTTATATAACCCTTCGCTTTATTTCCACCGTTTTCCTCACAGTAAAAAAGAAAACTCAATTCGCCATTTTCAAAAATCTTTACCTTTGCAATCCAGAAAAACCGCTTATTTCTAAGGTAGCCGCGCGTGCACTTTGTAGAACAATACTATGGTCAAACAGTTGTCGGATTTCACCTCCGACCTCACCGAGAGTGATCTTCTAGAATTCACCTCGGACTACTTTATACCACTTGACGTGCATCCGGTTGTTCCGGGTGCGCGGGCATCCATTGCAGATTTCCGCAAAGGGAAAATAGGGGTATACACACGTTTCTTCGAATTCACTAATCAACGTGTGCCCATATCCCAATTTCTGTGCGATGTGTTAAATTATTACGAGTTGCACCTATCCCAGCTGCACTGCATTGGTGCAGCTAAAATCACCAATTTTGAGGTGAACTGTCGTTTATTGGCGGTTAACCCAACTATCCACCTTTTCCGCGCCTTTTATCACACGACATGGGCACATGGGGTGGGTATCCTTTGCTAAGCGCGCTGGTAGGCTTCAGTGCTATATTGAGAAGCTAGACGCACGTAGGAATTGGAGGGAGTTCTTTTTCTGGGTAGACAACACATGCTTTCTGTGGCATTATAATTTTTATACCGGGGGTACGTTGCCAAGGGATGAATGCCCCTTGCCTGGATCATATGTCGCTGAGGATGCGGAACTGATAAACGCTAACCGCATCCCCATTAGTTCCTATCCTGAGGAATTTTTGGTGCATATGGGCATCAGCCGTAATTATTTTGGCATGCCGGATGAGATGCCAATCTTCTTAGGCGCCCATGGCCAGGGTGGGTACTCGTTCTTCCGCACCCCCTTTTGTAATTAATGTAAGAATTTTCTGCCTTTTTCCGCACATTATATAACTTGTGTTGTTTGTTGTTTCCTGCTGCGCAGAGATGGATCTGTTCACCGTGGTGCATCTAGCGAAGCCGGTTGATGTGAAAACAGGGACACGGCCACTGAAAGAAGGAGAAGATCCGATACTGGCTTCTACCGCAGGGCGTACCCTGGAGATGAATGTGGGAGAGACAGGGACCAGCTCATCGGTTGCAGTGAAAGCGACGCCACTGCAAAGCGTGCCCAGTCTTAGGTGCCATCCCCCGTGGCGCAGCCACCACCCGTAGTAGGGGCGCTGCCAATGGAAGAAGAAGAAGAAGAACAGGAGTCTGGGCTAAAGCGCAAAAGAGTGCTCAGAGAGGATGGTGCAAGCTCCTCGAGGAAAAAACGTCCGGTGATCCTTACTGTAGAATCATCCGCCAGCGAAGCTGCGTCATCGCACCCATCCGCGGATATATCTGGCCCACGGTAAGTAATGTCATCAATATATATTGTTTACGCACCAACTTTTTTTTACGGAAAACTGACAATTCTCTGTCTGGGTATGCAGATTTGAACAGGGTGCGGAGTCGCCCCATCCTGATAGTCCTGCGCAGTCTTCGGAGCCACACAACCAAAAAAGCGAAGATGTGTCTGCTGGGGATGCTCCAATGGAACAATTGGTTGAAGAATTGATGCAGGTGTCTGCGCATCAAGCGTCGTTGGTTGAGAAGCTAAAGGCGCAAATTTCTGGTGAAAGCAGCCAAGGCTCTCAAAAAGATCAGAAGATTGCCTTGCTGGAGTCGCAGCTCGCCAGTGCTAAGGCTGAGGCCGAGAGTCTTTCTGTGTATGCCCAGAAGCAGGCTGCTGAAAGGATGGCGCTGATGGGTCAACTAAACCAAGAGCGTGCAGAGACCTCAGGATATAAGGTTGCACAGCTCTGGGCACTGAAGTATTTAGAGATGGGCAAAGAGGACTTGACTTCACAGCTTGAAAACTTTGGTGCCACTGTGAAAGGTGCTCTAGAGGCACAGGAGGCTAAATTGCGCAAACTCAATATTGAGTACGACGAGGAGTTGTACCCTCAACTCTTGTCGACTATAGCTGAGCGCAGGTGGCTTATAGCTCATGGTCTTCGTCTCACCGCCCTTACTACCCTAGAGTCACCAGAAGTGGTGAATTCCTTCGGGGATGTAGTCCAGTGCACTCTGGAGCGCGGTAAGGCAGAAGCTGTGGAGAAGCTTCATGAGGCAGATATGTTGACGGTACCTACTGAACAGGTACCCGGCTATAATGCGCTGTCTTATGATGAGCTAGTGTCTGCTATGGAGAAGATGAAGTCTTTGGATCTTCCAATGATTGCTGAAATGGAACGCGACCAAGATTACCCTATAACTGTAATTATGGAAGGGTTGACCTTGGCGCGCCATCGTATGGAGAATGCAGAAGCGCAACCAGATTATTTTTTGAAGCCCGATGTCTCGCAGCTTCAAGTTCCTGTTTTTGCCCGTCCCAAAGATATCTTGAACCCCTTCGCTTTGGAGAAGGAAGTTCCCTTGAAGCAGGTCTTGGAAGCTCATGCTGCCAAGCTCGCCAAGAAGGAAGGCATTAAGGGTAAGGCCGTTTTGTGTGGCGTTGGCGCAGCTCACCTTCCTCGTTCTGACGGGGTGCCTGTTAGTGTTGCTACCGTAGCTCGTAAAGATGCTGATTTGTTAAAGAGTTTAAGCGAGGTTAAAGATGCGGCAAACCGTGTAGGTAGCTTATCCCTTGAACGTTGTAATAGTTGGTAGGTTATACTTCGTAAAGTTAAACATCCTTTTGTAATAACTTGTCGTCATTAATGGAAATCTCCTTTTGTTAAATGTGTGTTATTATTTATTGCAGCTTGTGACGTGCGTACTTATCTGTCTATCTTTGCGTAAAAGATATATTTGTCTGAGTATCCAAGTTGTACACGAGCGCAAATAATGTGAGAAATTCATAGTCATGTATGAAGATCATAGTATACTTAAACATAGTTTCTAAGTAATAGTGTCATAATCATGTATGATGTGATATGCAGCGTACTGTAAATATCATCCTAAAGAACCAAGCGTGTTGATTCCTTATGTTGTTAAACGCGCACCATATGCATAGTTGCGCATCCGTCGTGGGAGGCGCACAAACTCATTCCAACGTCTTGAGAACAAGGTGTTTAACAAGGATACGTGATCCAATGTTGATGGGTTTGCAACCCTCTTACTCAACAAGTTGTTTAGTAGGTTAACTTATCCTTTTACCATCGTGGGTTTATGTAGTGCATGCACACCATGTAGGCTAGAAATAACAAATTGTTAAGACATATAGTATATGAAAATAACAAATGAAAATATGTCGCGGAGTTAGCTAGAAACCGCAGCGTTTTATTGATACTTGCAAGTTTTTATGAGAACTAAATGAGACATTATACTAAGGAAACAAAAGTAAATACATAGATAGTTATTGGGCACTCCAGTAAAGTGCCAGAGCGCTTATGCGATGGGCCGTAGCCGTTCCTATAGGTAGCACCTTTTAAGGTTGCAGATGTTCCATGTGCGTGGCAGTTCACGACCATCCAAGCCTCGTAGCTTGTACGCGCCTGTTCCCAAGGCTTCAGTAACCTCATAGGTTCCTTCCCACTTTGGTCCAAGCTTACCTGTGTCTTCTGCGTGGCTCGCATCATTGGCGCGGTAAACGAAGTCACCTGGTCTGAATGAAACACGACGTACTTTAGCGTCATAGTATCCTTTCATTCTTGACTTTGATTTCTCCTCCCGGATGGCTGCGCGTTCGCGCCTTTCTTCGAGCAAGTCTAAGTCGACACGTCTCTCGTCATCATTGGTTGCCACATTGATTTCCGTAGTGCGGATAGTTGGCATTCCGATTTCGGCTGGTATGACAGCTTCTGTCCCGTAGACTAGAGAGAAGGGAGTGTCTCCCGTGCTTGTTTTGATTGAGGTGCGGTGCGCCCACAAAACATGCGAAAGTTCTTCCACCCATCTTCCTTTGTGCTTGTCCAAACGTGCCTTAATTCCTTCACCTAGGCTTCGATTCGCACGTTCAACTAAGCCGTTGGTTTGTGGGTGTTTTACTGACGCAAAATGCTGTGTGATGTTTAGCTTCTCGCACCAGTCCTTGAAAGGGTTGTCGCAGAATTGTTTCCCGTTGGCCGAGATGATCTCACCAGGTAGGCCAAAGCGGCATACAATGTTTTCCCAGACGAAGCGCTTCACCTGGTTGCCAGTGATTGTTACCACTGCCTTTGCTTTGATCCACTTGGTGAAGTAGTCTATGGCGACTATGAGGAACTTTAGACCTCCTGATGCAACAGGAAAAGGACCTGCAATGTCAATACCCCACTTGTGGAATGGCCATGGCGCCGTAATTGGTGTTAACTCCTGTTGTGGTTTGCGGGGAATGGGTCTGTGGACTTGGCAGTCGCGGCACTTTCTTATCAAATCCCGCGCATCGCGGTGCATGGTGGGCCAATAATAGCCTGACCGTAAAGCGCGCGCCACCACTGACCGTGGTCCTGAATGCATGCTGCATGAACCTTCGTGGATTTCTCGCAGTACATAGTTTGCTTGTAAGGGACCAACACAGCGGAGCCATGGTTGCAAGAAAGAGCGTCGATATAGAATGTTGTCCCGAAGTTTAAACCTTTGCGCTGTGCGCCGTATCCTTCGGGCTTCTTTCTGCTCTTGGGGTAATACTCCCTTGCTTATTGATAAGGTTTTAAAAGGTACCATTTTGAGGGGTCGTTTAAGTCCTTATTTGATCACTTTTGTATCCGTTATTGCTTAATATCGTTCCTTTTCACTTTTTAGGTCTCTTGAAGGCAAAATGCTGGAATGGCACTTATTTGGACGAAAAGGCGCGAATATATGAAGAAAATGGCCAAAGTCAAAATCGAGACACTCACAGTTGCTGAAATTAGAAGGCGACGGCGTCAGGTGCTAATTGCGACGCCGTCCCAAGATTTTTGTGACGGTCCAGAACCCAAAACTCGTATTTTCAAGCGACGACGTCCAGTTGTAAAAGAGTAGGCCGTCGCTACTCAGACGGCCTAGATGCAATTCAGACTACGTCAGAAGCTGAAGAGGACGGCGTCACGGACATAAGGTGACGCCGTCGCAAGGTTAACGTGGCCAAGAAGAAACCCTAATGACGGCGACACGACGGCGTCACTAAACATAAGGTGACGCCGTCGCACATGTAATCTTATATATAGAATCCGAATTTTTCAGTTTTGAGGAGAGTCTTTTGGAGTGAAAACCTAAAAACCGAACTTAAGGTGTCTTGTACAGTATTTTAGGGTTTTAAACCCTATCTTACATCAAGATAAGTCTTTACTTCATTAATTCAATTATGTCTTTGATTATTTGTGTGTATGCTTGCATGTTCTCCATGTCCGGCTAATTTATTTGTGTGTTTGCTTAGGACGTATGAAACTTAATTATTGAATATTGATTGGTTGTTTCTTATCTTAGTTGATTAATGATCTAGTAATGCGATAGGTCATTCGTTGTGTACTTAATGCTTGATTCATCTTTGTGAACCTTAGAATATAATTACCTGAGTAGTTGTAGGCTAAACCATCCAAAGAGCGCCTTAGAGTAGGAGTTTATCATCCCTAGTGGGTTTGTAGACGAGACCCTTTGGTAAGTTCAAAGAGTTAGGGAGAAACGCATACCCTACAACTTTAGACACACAACGCAACTAAGAATAAGGACGTGACAACTCAACCATCAATAGGAGATAATTAAGGAGTAATACAACCTAAGTAAACACATCTTTAAACTATCATACGAGCACACATTAATTAGACATAGACTCCCATAACCTTAGTTTAGATAATTAGATAATAGCAGAGTAATCGGTAGAAATACCAACCCCCCAAATCCAATACCCGAGATTCGTACCTTTCCATTTCATAAAACATAAAAAGATAAAAAATAATCTTCCTCAACCTTAACCTTAGCGTAGTAACTCCTTACTAGCATTCCTATTCCCCTAGAGAACGATATCAATACCCGTGGCTTACCCTAATTACTACACTACAACGATTAGGTTCACTGCCTAGGGTGTTATAAAACTTGCTCGAAGAAAAGGAAGTTTCCTTGACCCCGAACGACGCGTGTAGCGTTATCACCTATGAATTCTACTATTGGTGTCATCCACGTAGGTCCGTCTTCCTCTATTACCGTGGATACTTCCATTTCTAAGATGGATTTGCTTTTCAATGTTTCCACCAACACCTGTTTGGATAGGTGCCCAAAGCTTGTGGATGCAATTTTGCTTAGTGCATCCGCCTTGCAGTTTTCCCCTCTTGGAACCTGTTTGATGGTAAACCTGTCAAAGCTTTGAATTACTGCCTTGGTCTTTTCAAGGTATTGAATCATGTTTTCCTCCTTGGCTACGTACTCGCCTAACACGTGGTTGGCTACCAGTCTGGAGTCTACATTCGCTTCCAGGTTGCGTACACCCATTCGAGATACGATGCGTAGTCCCGCTAGTAGGGCTTCATACTCTGCCTCATTATTTGTCGCTGTGAATTCGAAACGCAGTGCGTAAGTGAATTCCATTCCTTTTGGGTTTGTGAGGATGAGGCCTGCTCCTGACCCATCCACGCATGAGGATCCATCTGTGAACAAGATCCATGGATCTGGTAGTTCCTCCGTGCGTGGTGCAGGTGCATCATCAGTGTCTGGCTTTTCGCTGATAAAATCAGCCAGTATCTGCCCTTTGATTGCAGTACGTGGTCTGTAGGTGATGTTGTGCTCACCTAGCAACACACTCCATTTTTGCAGTCGTCCTGATGCATCAGGCTTGGAGATGATTTGCTTGATTGGTTGGTCTGTGATTACTGCTATTGGGTGCGCTTGGAAGTACCTACGTAGCCGTTTAGCAGCAAACACCAATGCCAGGACTAATTTTTCCATGGCGCTATAGTTCATCTCCGTCTTCTTGAGTGCCTTGCTTACAAAATAGACAGTGGTTTGTATTGAATCCCTATCTGTTAGTAATACTGTGCTAACTGCTCCTTCAGTTGCAGATAAATACATAATCAGCTCTTCCCCAGGTCTGGGTGCAACAAGTGTGGGTAGCGTTGCCAGGTGTTGTTTAAGCTGTGTGAAGGCTTCTTCTGCCTCCGTAGTCCCCCGAAAGTCTCCCTTTTTCATACACTTCTTGAGTGTTTTGAAAAGGGGTAATGATTTGTCTGCTGACTTGGATAGGAATCTGTTTAGACCGGCCAACTTTCCGTTGAGAGATTGGACTTCCTTCAATGTGCGTGGTGAAGGAAGTTCAATGACAGCCTTAGTTTTTTCTGGACACGGTTTTATACCGTCAGGTTCTATCAGGTATCCAAAGAACATGCCTTCAGTCGCGCCGAAGGTACATTTTTTTGGATTCAACTTCATGTTGATCTCTCGTAGAGTTTTGAATGTTTCCTCAATATCGCGTACTAACTCATTTTCAGTATGGCTCTTTATGACCAGGTCATCAACATAGACCTCTAGGTTGCGGCCCACCTATTTTTCGAAAGCATTATCTACTAACCGCTGATAGGTGGCGCATGCATTCTTCAAGCCAAAGGGCATTTTTGTGTAACAGTAGACACCTTGGCTTGTGTGAAAGGCCGTTTTTTCCTCGTCTTCCTTAGCCATCTGGATTTGATGGTATCCTTTGTATGCGTCGAGGAAACACTTTAATGGATATCCGCACAAAGACTCTATTTTCCAGTCTATCTCGGGTAATGGGTAGCAGTCTTGTGGACATGCTTTGTTAAGATCAGTGAAGTCTACGCACATCCGCCAGCTACCATCGCTCTTCTTTACCATGACTGGGTTGGAGAGCCAGTCATGATAGTAGACTTCCAGCATGATTTCTGCCTCTACTAGCTTGTGTACCTCTGCCAGGATTGCCTGCGCGCGCTCCGGAGCCTGGCCGCGCTTCTTCTGGCGTATGGGTGAGTATCCTTGTCGGATTCTCAGTTTATGCTCTGTGATTGAACGTGGTACTCCAGTCATGTGTTTTGGCTCCCATGCAAAAATGTCCAAGTTCTTTTGCAAGAGCGTACATACAGCTGCTTTTCCGTTATCCGACAGTGACCCTCCGATGGATATTTCCTGTTCCGGGTATTCAGGGTGAATTGCCACCTTCAGATTTGGAACTTTGGTTGTGCGTTGTTCTGGGATCGGTGTCGTATCGCATGTAATCGTGTTACATTCTCTTTGCGGTACAGTGGCATTGTAAAGGGTAACAATACCACCTTCCACTGGGAATTTAAGCATCCCTTGCGCTGTAGACGGCACCGCGCGCATAGCCGATATCCCTGGTCTTCCAATAATGCCATTATATGGCGAAGGGGATTTGATCACCATAAATTCCATCCAGGTCGTCGCGGAGTGTTCTTCATTGCCAATGCTGACTGGTAATCGTATTTGCCCCATAGGCCATATCTTTTCACCTGTAAAACCAGTCAGCGCCGTTCTGACCGGGGTTAACTGACTGCGTATTTCAGGCCGCAGTCGCTTGAAGCAGTGCTCATACATGATGTCCGCCGATGCTCTACCATCAACGTACATGCGGTGGATGTCGTGACCCCCCGCACTAATCTCAATGGTGAGTGGCTCTATCACTGCGTTGTCCGCAGTTAAGGTGGGGAAGGAGATTTTACTTCCTCGGGAAAACTCCTGGCTGACCTTCTGTCTAGTGACCCGCTGCCATGATTGTATCATGTAGATGGTGTCAGCCTTGTCTTTGGGTGTCTCCTTCTTGTTTCCACTATTCTGTCTATCCTTTCCCTCCTTGATATTTTTGACCAAATGGTCCAATCTGCCCTCTTTAACCATTTTGTCAATGAGCTGGCGCAGTTGGACACATTCATTAGTAGTGTGGCCCTTCTGTGCGTGGTAGTCACAGTATCCATTTCCGGTGCGTCGATCCTCTGGAGTGCGCATTTGCGGCGGTCTTGGAAAATTCGCACCTTCTGTTGCGAGTATTTACTTAGAAGTCTTGGTCAACGGGGTGTATCTGTCATTATCTCTTCCGCTCCCCTGACTGCGATAGCTCCTATTGCGATTGCTACCCCGGTCGGTGGATTGTCTCCCAGGTTGTTCCTGTGACCGGTAGTTCGAGTAGTTTCTTTTGCTATCCGCCGCGGCGGCTTCTCCTTGGACAAAGGACCGAGAGCGTTTCATGAGTTCATCATAGGTTTCGGGAATCTTGTCGTTCAACCTCTTGATGAGTTCTGGGTTATTTATCCCGTTCATGAAACCAAAGATCTTTAGCACTTCAGGGCATGCTTTAACTTGCATGCATTCATCTTTGAAGTGTTCCATGAATGAGCTTGTAGATTCTCCCTGGCGCTGCTTTACCCTGGCGAGTTCAACAGGATTTTTAGCGCACTTCTTCTGCTGAGTAAAGTTTAGACGAAACGCCTTTCTTAATTCCTCAAAGCCATTGATGCTTCTTCGTGGAAGCTTGCTAAACCAGTTTCGCGCGTTTCCCACCAGCGTGGAGTTGAACATGTGGCACCATACAGGCTGTGGCCAGTTTTCAATTGTAGCGGCTGATTCAAAAATTTTGAGGTGATCATCAGGATCACCTGTCCCGTCATAGGTTTTTACGTTGGCAGGCATGCGCCTCCTTTTGTTCTTTGAGAAGTCACTGATGCGTCGAGTGAACGCATCCACCTTTTGACGGCGCCACGGGAGAGATATATCTTCATCCTCCTGGTCATTATATCTATTTCTGGACTTCCAGTGTCCAGTTTCTCTATCCTCGTTGTCCGAGGAATTTTCAGAGAACGAATTTTCCCTCCTTCGGCGCTTGCGCCGACTGTCCTCAGAGTTTGTACTCGAAGGGCTTTCGCTTGGGGAATATTGTCGCCCAAGTTTGTCCTGTATTCTGCGGCTACCAAGTCTGGTGTGGACATTGGTACGTCGTTCATCCTCCTCACTTCCTTCCAGATGCTGTGAGTTGGACGTCTCATCATCCTCAACCTTCTTCCCAATTCTGTTAAACACAGGGGATCGGCGGTTGTCTCTACCTCGCTTCTCCTTCTGACGGCGCGGTGGTGAGGTTTCGTATTCCGAGTCAAAACTGAGTCGGGTTTATAAGCTTCGACTCGATCTCTTTCTAGCTTCCTCTTGCATAAGAGCGGTCAAGGTTTCGTAATTTTGGGATACGAAATCCTTTGGTGTTAATTCCGGTGCGACCCCTTCTAGAGCGAGGGTTTTTGCTTCTACCGCTGTGTCTTTGTTTCCATCCGGTGCATCGGGTGCTTTTGTTGGGCCAGTCTCTAGCATCGATTGGAGAGGAGTGGTAAGAACAGTGCGCAGTGGATCCACTGCGCTAGTGGTAGTTATAGTGGCCTGGGTTGTCCCCGAGCGCGGTTCCACCAGAGGGAAGACCAAGTCATGGCCTAATCCCTTGTTTTTAGCATTACTGGTTGTCCCAGGAGTCTGCTTGGAAGCTGAACTGATGTGCGGCTTCTTTCCGGTAAGATCCGTATGCGATCGCTGATTTCCATGTTTCGTCATTCTAGTCTTAGTTCTTAGTGAATGGTCCCACAGATGGCGCCACTTGTTGATACAAAAGTTGGGCGTTCCTTGTTTGGGGCTCCGGCTCTCGTACCAATTAATGATTGTTGCTTGAGACCTGCGCACTAAGAGACAGAAAACACCGTTAGGCTTACCGTGGGATTGTCTCCCACGATTATCCTCCGGCGTGAGAGTAAGTAATCGATTTAGGGTTAAAGGTGAGTTAGGGTTTTGAGATCGTACCTTTAACGAGGGATGTGATTCCCTTTATATACACACGGAATCCTTGTTGGTTCTGTGTTCCTCAACCTTCGGCGTATCACGCCTAAGTCGGTTGGGGAATGATTATCTCCTTGATTAAGAGATATCCGATATCTATTCCGTAAATAGATTCGTATTTGGGCCTTCGTGGGCCTAAACGCTTATCAGCGTAGCCCAGCTCGTGCTGGGCTTATCAGTATTGGGTTTTGGGCGGGTCCGTGACCCGGATATAGACTATACGTCATCAACATTTCTTTAGCATGTTCAATGTTTCTAAGTTATACTGAATATAGTTTGTGGTGAAATCTATAGAACTCTTCTGTTACGAAGTATTCCTCTTTTCCGATTAAAGGTGATGAAAAGGACCATGAATTAAAGACGCATAGATAATTGAACAACATATAAGGTCGACAGTAAAATTATCAATTCGGACTTCAGAGTAGTTGATTGTACTACATGAAGCTTAAAAGAGTTGAGCCATTAAGATGTCGTAAATGTTGTCTACAATAGAAGCCACTTAATAGTACCACATACTCATTTTAGTAGTTATTTTTCTTGAATTATTTTTGAGGAAAAAGGGAAGTAATAAAAATGGCTTGTAACGCGGTAAATCTTCCACTTGATAGGTTCAATTTTATGATTGTGCAAAAAAAAAAGAGTTGTACTCTTCATGATGTCAATATGGCAACTAAGCTTTGAAACAAAAGAACACTAGCATATTAAGTAACAAAGAGACCAGTAACAAAGCTATAGAAATATACAAAAAGCCCCCTTCACATATATGGGACCAAAAATGCATTCATATGATTGCTTACATATTGTTGCAACCAAAAGATCTATATATTCATACTTTGCTCATCCATGCCCAATATATTTCCTTAGATGTAACCATAATTAATTTCATTGGCTATAAAGTTTTTGAGTATGGAACATAGACGCAACTTGGGTGAACTTGTTAGGAGGTCGAATGCTATATCAGTTAATTTGAGAGAGCAAATATAAATAAAACCTCAAAGTTTTGGGAAGGACGTGGCCCTTCCCGTCTCTACTAAAGTCCGTCTATGGCATGAAACACATATGCTTAGCATTAAGTGTTCTTCTCATATAAAAATGAATATTAACTTAATTGTCTTGCAAGTCAAAGCATAGTTTCTGTATATATAGTCTCATTTTTCATAATTGAGGATTGAAATAACCTGAAGATTTTCGACATAAACATTCTTTGTTTGTGCCGTAAGTATTTACATTTAATTGATAAGGATTTTGAACCTGTTTGTCCTTAGACCAAAAATACCATACCGGCATGCCACTTATCTGCAAAAGATTTCCATATTTTGTTTATCATGCCAATTGAAAACACCATACCGTTTTTCTGCAACAAATAACAAATCATTTCAGAAGAAGATAAACCATTAAGATTAATATTGCAAATGGAAAATGTAAAAACAAACAAAAAACAAATGTTTTTCCACTAACCGTCCAATATAAAATTTAGCCATAAAAATGTACACAAATTAAAATTTTCCTATACATTGACGAAGCTAGGATTTGGTTTTCGGGTGGGCCAAAAGAAATATTAAGGTTTGTATTTGAAGACTCTTCAAAATTGCTACCACCATTTCGAAAGCAATCAAACAGGTTCAACAATACATTAACATTCATCGATTCATCTAAAACAAAAACATAATATATATATTTAGTCTCATCGAAATAAACAGAACCAAAAAGCATAAGATGACTTGTCTTTCACTCTTCATCTTCGTCCGAATCATCATCATTGGCTACAGCAGCAAAATTAAGAGCATTCAACCTCTCAATGAGCCTTTGCTTCCTATGGTCACAGGTCAGCGTTCGTGAGGTTGTATCTATAACAATACACAATACAAATCAGTGAGGTTAAAATTGAAGCTTTTAATCATAAAGGTGTAAGAAACATAAAACTACTAAAACTCAACAACAGGCCTAAAATCACAAAATGTAAACTATCATATAATCCTTCACCAACTTATAGAGTTATAGATAAAAAGCCATTATAATTGACACATGATTAATCTATACCAACTGAGGCATACACAATGTTCACACACACGCCGCTAAGTGTGGGGAAACAATCGTCGTTGAACACAAACATGAACATGGTTAACTCGAGCTGAGATGTTTGTTACACAAACATTAGCGTTAAGCCATTAAGTCATGTTCATTGAACTATTCAAATATTAACTGTATATATTGCTAAGTATTCGTACTACACATTATTAGCATCAATACATGTACTCGTAGCATTAAGAGTTATGTATGTCTAATTGTATGCCATTCTAATTTTTGTTTCAACAATGAACTGGATTTACCAAGGAAAGTTATAAAAGAATTTGAAATGATTTGTATATTAAAAAAAAAATGCTTTCTCATGGCTTGAAAAAATAAATCAAATATAAGAATTCGAAAAAATAAATAAGAAAAAAAAAAAAAAAAAAAAAAAAAAAAAAAAAAGCGATTTCTCATGTCATTAAAAAATAAATTAGATATATACTAAAAAATAGAGATAAAAGAACCCAGCATAGTAGCTCATTCATTGCTACAAAGCTCTATCCTTTCAACCCAATTTATGAGTTGCAAATAATCAAAAGGTTATATAAAGGAAATTGTTTAGGTCTTTTTCCAATGTGGGATTGAAGAATCTAATAAACATGGCTTATTTGATCGTTCCCACTTTTTTTTTTTTTTTTTTTTTAATGATATTCTAAATAGCCTTCGATATTTTGTGTAGCATACTATGGGGAGATAAGTTATAGGTATTGACTAGACAAATTGCTTTAGCTCTAACAAGAGAAGAAGAGAGAAGAATACAATCAAGGGGCGGAACTAAGAGGTATCGTTATGTTAGGGTCCATCTTTGCGCACAAGGCCTCATAGTTTTAGAGGCCTCAAAATATATACCTCTTTATATAGTTGTGGATTCAAATTTCATCTTAAACATCAAAATGTTGATAGTATATGAAATCTTGTTCTAAATATTTCCTAAACTTTACTTCAAGTGGGCCAGAGATGAGAACCTCATAAAAATTAAAGGCTTAAAGCTAGACCATTACAATATATTTAAATAGTCATGTTTGGTTATCATATAAGCAGTTTTGCAGAGTATCCGCTAGACAAGCTACGACATTATTGTAATGGCTTTTTGATTTGGCGGTTATCATCACACTTATTTGATGATAGGTTTGATGGGAATGGTGATGTGATGCTGACCTGAAAATGATGTGTTTGGTGACCATTACACCTAGCCTATGATTTTTCTTCACTATTGTTATTCTCTTTGTAATAATTTTGAGCTTTTGATATAGTTTTGGTAGCATATTATGGGGAAATATAGTTCTTGACTAAACAAAATGTTTTACCTTTGACAAGAGAGAAATACAGTCCTTCAGATGGGAAGGATCATAATCTCAGAATCTAAAACTGTTGACGCAGATTTCAGATCAATTGCAAACTATCATGGACAATAAGCACGATGGTCTAATACTTATGGAAAACCAAAAACCATGTCAACTTAAAATCGGATGATAACGAATTCTACCTGTTAGAAACGTTGTTTTATAGCCTGATTTAATTTCATTGAAAAAAAATAATAATAACTTCTTGATATGTTTGGCGGTTTACGACGATGGTTTCAAAAGATGAGGGAGAGAATGATGTGTTATATGTTCTGGTTTCAATGTAAGTGTATATAACATGTGAGACGTTAGCAGTATTTGTTTATGCAAGTACACACAATGTATCGAAGGAGATACTGGATCAATCCAAAGTGATTACATGGTTCAGATTCTACCATTACTTGGTCCTTGGATCTTCTGGTATTTGGTGCAAGGTTAAATGTCACGCTTTTTTGTTGCACATGAAGGCAATTACACGGTCCAAAATGTATATTTCAGCTGCACATTTGAGGGCTTGCAAACAGCAACAAAACACATGTCGCAAACTTTATTGATACCAGGCTACAGAAAAACAGATCAACTAGGTCAAATTCTTTAACACAGTGTACAATATTGTGTCATGTTTTGCTTGGACAAGAACTACGAAAGAATTAACAATATACTGTCATAATGTTCAGCCTTAAAAACTAAAAACTTGTGCCTAAAAACAGATTAACTAACAGGAGCAATTAGACAAGCGGCAAGATGAAGAGCGGCGATGAGTAAAGATAAAATGAATAAAATAGATAGAATAGATTGAGCAGCAGCAGAAATATATCATTTCTTAAGGAAGCTCAGACAACACCAAAGGCAAAATCTTAAGGATTGTATTTCAAGTCTTCAAAAGAACTAGCACCATTTCGAAAGCAATAAAACAAGTTCAAGAGTACATTAACATTCCTCAATTCATCTAAAAATAAAAACATAAGATACTTTAGTCTCATCGACCTAAACAGAACCAAAAAGCATAAGATGACTCGTTCTTCACTCGTCATCTTCATCTGAATCATCATCATTGGCTCCAGCAGCAGCATTAAGAGCATTCAACCTCTCAATAAGCCTTTGCTTCCTCTGGTCATATGTCAGCTTCTTGAGGTTGTATCTGTAACATTACACAATACAAAACAATAAGGTTAAAAAGATTGCTTTTTAATCAAAAAAATATATAAATTTACTGCTGATATATGACCCAGCATCGTAATGGGTGCCTTTTCACAAAATAGGATCATAAAACAAAGTTAAAGACATACAACTACAAAAAAAAAACTTAAAATTGATACCTCTTGTGCTCTGCAGGTGGCTGCTTTGCTTTCTTGGTGGGGTTAGGATTAGCACGAATGGCAGCGTGAACCTTCTTGTAAAGCTCTTCAATGGTGTCTGGTTCAACCCCAGCCTTGATGTATTCAGAAAAGTGGGTCTGGTACTTCTCTGGCTCATCTTCAATCAAAGCCTGTTTTACATTCATGAACATTATTAAAAAATGTTGATAGAACAAAACCTGCAGTATATTACTCACCAACTACCGAAGGTTAGCATAAATAATATTCGCAGGTTGTTCTCACCTTCATGTAAGCAGCGACGTGCCCTCCATAGATGTACTTGCGATGGACATCAGCATCAAGGCTCTTACTGTCCTTGCTGAAACCAGCAAACCTCTTTTCACTGTGTGGGATGTCAAGTCCACCATCCAAAGCTCCCTGTATCATTTAAAACATAAAGCCGCTTAAATTATATGATGTTGATATGCATGAAGGTCTTTAAATGTAAAACAGAATGTACCTTGAGGGCACCAAACACACGGTTTCCAGTGGTGGTCCTGAGAAGACCAACATCAAGAAGAGCACGGAATGGCCTTCTGCTCTCTGCGGGTTCAACTGAGAAATCTTCACCAGTTGCCTGCAATTACAATCATTTGATAAAAATAAGCAATCGTGTATTACAGCCAAGTAAACAGTCACATGCACCATAAATCAGATAGATACCTCAATATTTCCCTGGTACTCCTCATCCATTTCAAGTTTCTTCAAAACTCGACGAGCCAAAAGAAGACCAGTACAGTAAGCTGAAATCAAATTACAAAGATCAGGTGACAAAATACATAGACACCAACATGCGCTTAAATGATGATATTTTGAAGAATGGTAAAGAAAACAGTACCTGCAGAATAGTTGGTAAGTCCAACTTTGAGGCCATACTGAGGCAACTCATGAGCATAAGCTGATGCGAGAACAAAATCACCAGCAATGGTTGCAGAGATGACTTGTGCAACTATGTCTTTGTTGGTCTATCAATATTGTTAACGAAACTGTTGATTGCTGATATAGTGCTACAAGATAATATTGTTTCTAAAAAAGTATATACTAATGTTCAGTTTAGTTTAGGTGACTACTACTACTCTCAATCTGATTATACATTAGGATTAGTTATAAATATGAAAAACAAATAAAAGCAAAGAGATCAGAAGGATACAAATCGGACAACATATCGGTACTTAGGGGTGTTGTACTTGTTCTTGTCCTGGTTAATCAAACGGACTCTAGCACGGTAATCAGTCTTACCCTCTGCATTAAAAATCAAAAACGATATACATTAGTATTATGTAAAAACAAGACTATAAAAAGCCTAAACAATCATAATTAAACGTAAAGCAAACAACCAATGAAGACTAACTCATACCTCTCCTTCTCTTAAACTTAACTTGAAACCTCTTGAAGTAAGACCTTGACTTCTGGGACTTGACAAACACCTTAAATAATAGAAACAATAGTTAAAAGTTAGAATAAGTAAGCAGATATCAACTGCATAGAAAAGTTCAATCGGTAATATAACAAATTTCAAGAGCTACTGACATTGCAGATATATGCCAAGTCATGATAATTGGTTTCTAGCACATTTACACCAAAACAGCTAAATTAAAATATACATAAAAAATACAGTTAAATATAATTATATGTTCGTATGCAAATGCACCATATCAAAACACAATCCGAAAACAATTAAGACATTATGTCTACAAACACACCCAGAAACAATAACAATCTCAAACATAACAAATAAAAACACAAATACCAATATGAATAAAAAGTTTTAATTCATTTCAGACGACAGTTTGTTACAACATTTTTAACAAAGCACTGTCACCTAAGTCCAAAAACTTCAATAGTATACTACTGCTATATCAAACTTGATAATTCAAATAGCTTGATAAAATAAAACATCAACAAATACAAACTTAACAACCTTTTTAAGAACATTTCTCATCAACACAGAAACCTCAAGTAGATAAAAAGACAAAAACAACAACCTAGACCAAATTCTAAACTCCAAAATCCACAATAATTACATAAAACCAAACTACAAGCTAAAACGCAAAACAAAAATCAAAAACCCTCCAATTTAACATGACCCAAAACAGCTACAAATCCTCTTTATTCAAAAACTAATATACTCAGCTAAATAATTCAATGAACCCTAAAACCTAACAATCTCAAAAATAAATAACATCAACAAAAACATTTCCAGTCAAAACATTTTATCCTTAAACGACATAATGCAACCAGCAATCAAAACTATATTCTAAACCCCAAAATAAATACATAAAAACAATACTACAAATGAAACCATATCTAAAAAACACATAAATTCAACTGAATCTAGGTTAAAAGCAACAATAACATAGCAAACACATATTTTATCATTAACGTATAGTAATGAATAAGCTAAGAAGAGTGATTCAGAAACAAAAATGGGATTTAAGAATGATACCATCTTGAATCCTCAAAGAGCTGGCTGCTGCTGAGAAAGAAGTGAGGGTTTCGGAGGCTGTTAAGAATGAATGATATGCATATTCATATAGCATAAAACCCTAGGGTTTCTGGGCTTTTTATTGGGCTTTTACTGTTTTTCATTTTGGCCCATTGACTTTTGTTATACGAAAATGCGAATGGTTTGGGCTATATTATTGGTTTATGCTATACTAGTGATACTTTTCTTTTGTTGTTGCACGTAACGACGACCCTCGGTAATGCTTTTTAGCTTTTACTACTATAATACTCGCGTAAAGCAGCGGGTTTTGAGTCAGATGTTATTGAACGATTTTTTTATTTTATGTCTTTTTGACGAATATCGTTTAGCATTTTTTTATAACAGATGATAGTTTTTAGTGATTGTGTATTTGCATTTGAAGATTGTGAAAAATTGATATGGCATATTATTATGTGCAAACTTAAATAGTTGTTAATTTCAACTATAGGCATATTAAACTCATTATATTAGGGTCCGTTTGGTTTGCAAAATGATTTAGAATCAAATTTGGATTCGGTTTAGAATGAAAGAAAATAAGATAGGCGAAAAAATTAATATTTTATTATAAAGTGTATTATAATTGTTGATAAATAATTTATTAAAGAAAAAGTGAGGTAGTTTATTTTTTAATAAATGTGGGACCCATTATATTTTTTTAATTGCAAAAGACACCATATTTGATAGAAATCAATCTATCAATCTTGGACTCACAACTATTCTCAAAAACTTGAACCAAACAAATAAACTTTGCAATGAAACAATTCCTTGATTCTAAAAGGTATAAACCAAACGTGCCATTAGTTCTATTTTGTTATTGTAACATCCAATTTAATGTCATAATATAATGTGCAATTAGCGTATTTAAATTTTATTTTAATAATTGTTAATAATATAATGTATATTAACTTACTTTTTTAATATTTCTAAAGATAAAATGTCCATAATACATAATAAAAAGTAGAGATAAAGCATTTAAGTCATTTCATTAAAAGAAACTTTACAATAACAACAATACCCAATTCTTCTGGAGTGAGGTATGGGGGAGGTAGAATGTAAAAAGATCATACCCCTATCTTAGGAAAAACCAGAAGGTAGAGAGACTGTTTTTAAGAAGACCTCTAGCTAGTGTATGTGTGAGGGTGAGAGTGCTCACATATATATGGAAGTGAAAGTGTGTAAAATCACACCGATAGAGAAAACTATGTAAACATACGACAAATGCCATTATAAAATTTTAGACTAACAGCAAATAAGCAAACACGAATGCGAGCATGCAATACGTAGAGATATAACACTCTGTTCCCGAGTATAAAATGGAAAGTTAGAGATGGAGAGGGGAAAAAATAAATAAGTAAAGAGGAGAGGAATAAGAAAATATTTTTATCTTGTGTTCCCAAGTTTGAAAGAAAATATGAGGATGTTAGCAAAAAAGACCTTTAAAATCAACTTCACTACATTTCATCTCAATTTGAGAAGAAGATTAGGAGAGTATTTTTTGTGTAAGTTACTATCCTTAACTTTCTTATCCTCTTTTAAAAAATCTCATGAACACAATTTTTTTTAACTACAATCCCAAACCTTTCCCTGTCACTCCAAAAAGTAAACTCAGAAACAGAGTGTAAGAGTTACTGCACGTGGTACCTACGATATGATCAGATATATAACTTAAATAAAATAGAAAAACACATACATAAACATAAATGCATGCGAGCATAATAAACATATAGGCATAAGCGCATAATAAACATAAAACATAACAATACATACATAAGCATAGACGCATAAGTTATGGGGCTCAATACCTACAAGCAGAGGCAACTATTTAAATACTACTGAGATCTCCTTAAAATCATAAAGGAAAAACGAAACAATCTATGACTCTCAATTCCTAAATCGCAAAGGTAAAAAGTTTTAGAAAGTTAAAACATAGTTGCAGATAAGTACCACGACTATTAGAAATAGCCTAGAAAGCATAACGACCTATACCTCTAGCCACCTGATCTAACTCTAACTCTTTACTCGTTCTTATCAGAGGTCATGTCCTCGAACAAAAAAAACTCTTTCAAGTCTTGCTTAAGTCTATCCTCCCACCTAAGTTTTAGTTCAACCCTTCTCCTCAAGCCATCAACTATCAAAGTTTCCACTCTCCTAACTGGCACTGATTGTGGTCTCCTCCTAACCCTTCTCCTCCTGACATGTCTGAACCATCTGAACCGTTCTTCCCTCATTTTGTTGATGTTAGTTTTGACTAATATTATTATTTAATGCAATTAATAGAATTTACTAATGATAACTAACATCATATGTTATTAATACAATTTATAGCTATGTGATTAAATTTAAGCTGATACTATGACTTCTAAAAGTTATATGTGTTTGTTGTTCATATTGCATATATAATTGCATGTGTATCCCTCCAAAAGTTAGTTTAAATTGGATATATTTGTAATTAGTAGTTTAAGTTGGACATATATGCATTTTTTTAGATTTTGAAAGAATGTATATGCAATTATAAATATAAGTTAGATACTTACGTATTTTTTAGCGTTTAGAAAGATATATATATGCAACTCCCCTGTAATTTTATTATACATCATGTATAATTTCTAAGGACTACGGAGGACATTGTTTATATTTCAAATCTTAGCATGTATGTTTAATAAGCATTTGATTTTGGACCTATGATTTTTAATTTATTTATTTTATTTTTTAATTTATTGATTTTTATTTTGAAAAATTCCTCTCTAACCAGTTACTCACTACTAGCTTTATATTGTTGCAATATTGCACGAGTAAATTATATAAACTATATCGCCATTGTTTAATTTTATTAAACAATAGTTTTCGTCATATGTAAGGTTATTGTTACGAAAAAAATTATAATTAAATATATTGTTCGCTAAATGTTTTAACTAAAGGGTATCGTCGCTGTAACACGCGGATACCCTACCATAATGGTAAAAAAATAATGTGTGATATAATTGGTGGTTATATTAAATCCTCATTTGGATCCATTTAAAACATAGAAGGAGAACCAACAAAACTCATCACTTTATAAATATTACGCAAATTAACCTATAAATAATTAATGGGTCTAAAATTGACACGTCTACAAACCAAGGACTAATTATATGAAAAACAAAACTATGGATTAAATTATGATAGTACAACTCTCAAGGTCTTAATAATAAAATTTATTTTAAAAAAATATAAAAAAAGTAAAATACACAGTTCGTCTTTGAACTTGTACAAAACCATCATGTTGAGTCTCGAATTTTTTTTTTTTTTTCACCAAAGGTCCTTTTTCATCTTTTTTAATCACCCAAGGTCTATTTGACCGTGATCTCACAGTCAACCTCCTAACGCCAGTTTATAGGTGAGGGCATAATGGTCTTTTTACTATGACAAAATTTTCTCTTTCTTAATGTACTCTGTTTCAAACGTCTCATCCATTTTTCTGCCGTGATCTCTAATATAGCAAACCGTTGTACTCATTACTCATCCCCAAACTTGTCTTGGAAGCTTACCCAATAAAACTCTAATGCAATGTTAGTCATGAAATTAAATTTTCTAAGTGACAAATTAACAAGACCCAACCTTATTTTTAAATTATGGCAAGTTAGAGAACATGCTTTTATTCATGACCCTATGAAAGAACAAAACTCTGCATTGAAGAGATATGATAAGTTTTTTTTTCTTATAATCATTTTCAATTATGAGTTTGTACGATTGTTTAAGGTATTTGCCATTTAGGTTACATAATCTTAACAATATTTTGTTCTTGGTTTCAACAGTTAGTCGATTAGGTCAGTTTAGCATAAGGGTTCATTACAATGGTGTCTTCAGAAATTGGCCAGGTAGAATATACGAATGAGGTAAGGAATGTATTGTTGATTATGTTGATATTAATGAGGTGTCCGTTGATGAGATGGATGCTCTTATGGTCCAACTTGGTTATGTGGAAGGACAAACCAGTTACTACTACTTTGTTAAGTCTGGTAGTACACTGGATGATGGTTTGCATAGCTTCTGTAAGCATGAAATAATAGATGTTGATATTGAAGTAGGTAAGACAAGATTAGAGTTGAATGAAATGTCTCCACAATCAAATAAGACAAATTTTAGGGAGATGGATGAAAAAGGTAGAAAGGTAGCTAGTGCTATTATCCAATCATGTTGTAGACGATTGGTTTTAGATGACACTGATAGTGAGCATGTAGTAAAGCCTTTTCTGCAACTAACATAACTATCTTTGGACGTCAATAGTATTGGGGAATATAGTAAGTTTCCAGAGTTTGAACGTGTGTTTTCAAGCCTTGATATATCCTTTGCTAGCCAACTTGTTGACCATATGAAAAAGATAAACTTGTTGAGGTCTTTCAAAATGCTAAAGATTTGAATGTTGGACTTGATAGCGAAGTTGATGTTAGTGACAACAATGATCCTACATTAGTATTGATGGATGAGGATAATACTTTTGAGGAGCTTGATGTTGAGGTTAATTTGTTCTAAGTGAGTCAAAGTAAGCAGTTAGGCAAAGTAGGAAGATCACTGATTGATGTGAATAACACTTTTGAGGAGCCTGATGTTGTTAATATGTTCTAAGTGAGTCAGAGTAGTAAGTTAGGCAATGTAGGAACATCATGCAAGCTATATGATGACTTAATTCTGGCAAATAAAGAGAATACTTGTAAAGAGAATGATTTACAACTTGCTTTATTTCAAGGGAGTAAGAGTACACAGTTAGGCAATGCAGGAACATCTAGCCATATACCTCATAACATGAATTTGGAAAATGAGTTAGGTGTCATAAATACTAATGTCTTTGAAACTGCTTATGGTTCTAAGTCAGATGTAGGTTATTCTAGTATGAAAAGGGTTAGAATAAATGAGGATGATGTTATTTATAAAGCATTCTTCTACTTTGGTCAAACCTTTAGTTTTACAAAAGAAATCAAAGAGAATGTAAGAGAGCATTCAATAGAAACTAGAAGGGTACTGACTTTTATAAAGACCACACAGAAAAAATAAGGGCTAGATGTATGGGTATTGTTCCAGTTTCAGGCCCATGTGAAAGTCTTGGACTGGGTATAGTCCCAAACAATGCAAGTAATGGTCCAATAACCAGATGTATAACAAGGAAGGAATTAATGGCAGCCAAAATTGATTCTTCCCCAACACACTGCCCATGGATGTTGTATGTCGGCAGAGAGTGTGGCACAAAAACTTGGACTGTCAGAAGTTATAAGATGAACACACTTGTTTGCAGTCAAGGGAGATCCGAGCTTTTGACTCTAATTTTATCTCAAAACAAATGATAAGACAAGTTCAAGTCAGTCTACGGATTCTAGTCAAGGTTGTTCATAATCAACTTACAAACAATTTTGAACTTTAAGTGTCAATGCATAAGGTTTTAAGGGGAATAAAATATATTATGTTGTGGAGTTATAGAAGAGAAACCCTAATACAAATTTTATAATGAATGTGGAACCTCCTGCAGGTCATACTCTTCCAACAAGAGTATTAAAGAGAATTTATGTTTGTTTAGGTGCATTGAAGACAAGATTTAAAGCTTGTCAGAGAGTTTTGTTAGGCTTAGATTCTTTTTGTATTGATGGTCCTTTGAATGATCAAATTTTTATAGTTGTGGGAATTGATAGCAACAATGATATATACCCATTAGCTTATGTTTTGAAAAATCATAAAATATATTATCATGGACTTGGTTTTTTAATGTTTATTTAATGATCTTGAACAATGACTAAACTTAAATTTCACTTTTACTAGTGACATAACAAAGTTACTCCCTTAAATATGTACTGAATTCATGTTAATGTTTTAAACAAGCACTGAATATATGTGATTTTGTGCAGGGTATCATTCCAGCTTAAACATAAGTTTTTCCAAATGCAAAGCACATATTTTGTCTTAGAAGCATCCATGAGAATGTGAAACTTCAATGGAAATTTGCGGCCTTCAAAGACTATTTGTGGAGATGTGCAACAACCAAAAGTGTTATACACTTTGAGAAAGCTATACTTGATTTTAAGAGATTTAGTGAACTTGTCCATGCATGGTTAAGTAAGATCCACAAATCCATTGGTCAAAGGCACATTTTTTAGGTAAATTGTCTATATGTATAACTTAAGTGGTATATGTTAATGAATTATGAAATTTATAATTAATACAACTTTTTTTTTTTTATTGTTTATGGAGAGCTCATTCTGATGTATTACTTAATAACATGTGTCAAAGTGTTTCATGGGAAAATGGTTTTAGTTATGAACAAACCAATCATTACAACCTTAGAATACATCAGAGAATATTGTATGAAGATAATAGTAAATGTTTTGAATGTGATTGAGAAGAGTAATGGGCCACTAACACCAACTACATAGCACATGTTAGATGTGATTCAAAAAGAGGTTGTTAAGTAAAATATTTTATAAAATGGGGGAGACAAGTTTCAGTTAGTAGACCATGGGGAGCTAATGTATAGTGAATGTTGTAAGTAAGACTTGTACTTTCAGAAAATGCGAGATAACATGTTTATTATGTAAACATGATGTCGCTACCAATTGAAATATTGCTTTAAATGGACAAAAAAGTATGATATGTGGAAACTTGGGCTCATCCTTGTTACTATCTTAACACTTGGCAAGAAACTTGCAAACACACCATCCAACCAATAAATGGCAATAAGCATTGAGAAAAATCTATTGTGGCCACAACCATTGTTCCACCAAAACATCAAACAACTAAGGGTAGCTCAAAAAATAAAAAAATAATAATGACAAATTCTGAAAGTGAAGATATTGTTAAGAATGGTAAGTTGTCTAAGGCTTGAAATAGTGTAAAGTGTGGTGTTTGTGGCATTGCTGGGCACAACAGAAAAACATGTCTTGGGCAAGGTGGTGTATGTGAAACTCAAAGTAGTCAAAGTGAGCCTAAACAAAAAGTTCATGTACTAAGGGAAAAAGTATGAAAGTATCTAAAAAAGTTGCAGCAAAGAAGATACAACCTAAAGGTAATAAAGTTGCAGCAAAGAGACAAACTGAAGGTCCGAGTGTTGTTCAAAGTCAAGATGTTGCAGTTCAAGCAAGTTGTGTTCAATCTGAAAGTCAAGTTCAAGCTACTGATATTCAATCCCAATATGAATCCCAGGTCCATTCAAGTGGTGTACAAGTAGCATCTGATTCATCTCAACATACTCCACCAAGAAAGACTAGGCAGCAGACTGCATTGAAAAAAAATGTTGGCCTCACCATAGGTCAATCGCGTTATGCTTTTAAACTAGACATTGTAGACAATGTTTCATCTATTATGTTTTCCATGGACAAGGTATGTACTTAAAAACAATTGTGTGTGTGTAACCCTTATTCTTATGTTGAAAAGCATGAAATTTTATGTATTTGAAATTATATTCATTTGCATTATCTATAGAACCATGTTATGTTTGTGTATTTTCATAGATATTTCTTGTTAATTGGTTTTGTACATTTGTTGTGTTGTTGTACTGCTTCAAAGGTAGCAAATGCCTAAACATGTTTAACTTAGAAATGCATTTGGTCATAAATTGTGATGTTATCCTAAAGTCAACATTTGATGCCCACGGTTGTAAATGATTAAAATGATTAATTGGTACCTAGTTGACGACTCAAATCAACAAGTACCAAATTGTCACAATTCTCAAATTCCGGTCATTTCTTAAATTAAATATGCATCATGTTAGTTCATTCATGATTTTGCATTTCACATTAAACGCGTAAATTTTATATTAAATAAACGCTATCGCGTGAATTATTATTTTGAACACTTAATCCGCTACTTCCAAAAATGATCCCGATGTATTTTTAAACTTACATTTAGTTTATAAAAACTATATTTTGAGTTTACCTAGTGTTTTAAATTTATTTTGTATATAATTCGTTAAATTTATATTATTACGACGTGTTTCTTAAAAACTATACGATAATTTTTATATCACTCAAATTTCACAAGGAATGTATTTTTACAATTTTTATTATCCCATTACATTCTATTTTGGTCTATTAAAAGTCTCTTTTACCTAAAAACTACCATTTACCTTACAAGTTGCATTTTCCTACACAACTACTCACTCCTTTTAACAAATATATATACTTATACATTTATAAAAAAAATATATATATATATTTTACCAAACCCCTCCCCCTTGACCGACCAAGGGGAGGGTGGTAATAAATGGAGTAAGGTTTCTTTGATTGTTTTGATTTACACTCTACATAAAAGTCTTACTTGAATTATCTCATTTCATACACTTCATTTCACTTCTCAATTATTCACCTAGTATTAGCAAGTTTCTCTCATTTTTTCTCTCTATCAAAACCGGCCATCAAGAGGGTTTTCAAGGGATCATCACAAAATTTTTCAAGTTCAAGTACTACAATCTAGATCACACTCTTTATAAGGTTTTGAAATAAAAACCAAGAGTGTTTAAGTTAAACCTTGTTCCTTGCACCTCATCATATTAACTTGTAAGCATATCATTTATATTTTTCATCTTTCCTTTTCATTTCATAAGTATCTCTTCATTTTTGGAGCAAACATGCATGACTTGTGTTGTTTATACCATTTCTCATGATTTTTAGAGATATATATATATATAAGGTCATCCTATAATTATCCCCTTGGTATATGTTGGTCTTGATGATGTTTAGGAACCCATGACACCCTAAGAAGGTGTATGGTAGGATTAGATTAGTTTTGGAGTTGATTTGAAGGGATTAGAATAGGTTTAGTACGAGAAAAACTATTTTCGATAAGTATAAAAAGTGTTCTGTCCTTGTTTTGATTTTCTGGAAAATCCGACAGTAGGCACGAATTTTTGGCCTTGATATTTAGAAAATATACTTTAAAACGAATCCGTGGCCGCTTGAACGGATAAAAACGGAGTTATAACGAAGAAGTTATGGATTTTACAAGTTTGACGACGAAATATATAATTTTCTGAAATTTCAGCATACTATTTTTATCTTGTACGAGTCAAAAACGAGCCTTAAGCTTTGCAAATTATTTCGACTTATCAAAAATATATTAGTATACTTTGATACGAAGCTAAGGACGTATTATACGTAGAAAACGGATTTGAAACGACAAAGATATGCCCGTTTTTATAAAATTGCCGTAACTATTATTTTCTGAAAAACTATATTATTTTTACGATACAAGTGTTACGGTAGCTGAAACGACCATGTTGGAGGCTGTTTTTAACCATGATGTGGAACTTTTTGGAACGAAATGTCTTCTAGTAAAATCAAGATCACCGAGCATATTTTTCAAAACAACCAACCGTTTGTATAGCGGAGTTGTAATAAATTAATTATGGTCGTCTAAACTTGGCCGAAACTCACTTTTTACACAACAATTAGACAAAATCATCATCTTTAACCCTTATTATCTTTATGTTCGAGACCTTTATGACGAAAACTCCTGAACTGAAACTTCTAGATTTCGATACAAACTTTCCAAAACCGTCGAGTTCGTTTCCTAACGATCGACGTACACTATTTTACGACTAGTTTTTCAAAGCTATTTTTGTTACTTTCATGAAATTTCCGACGACATTGTTTTGCGACGAAAAGTGATAATTTCACCATAAATCATTATAAAACCATTGTAGGATGACATTTTGACGTAAATACTTGTAAAGTAATTTTTGAATGGTCAAGACGTCAAAAGAGTATTTTTCGACGATAAGTATTATTTTCAAAACTCGCAAATGGTATAAATAACATACGAAATGCATGCATAACATTACATTGCAACTCATTGCATATCATATCATTCATAATAGGTCAGTTTCGGGATTCACGCTACATTTCGGTGTAACCACTTTTGTCATCGCATCTACTCATCAAGTGAGTAATCACAAACCCCCTTTTTACCGTTTTTACTATATTTTGGGGCGAAATGCATGAACCTTTCTTGAGCTAAATTGATCACTACTTTTATTAACTTGTTTGACTAGAACTTGTGAATTCGAATCAAATCTTTGAACTTAATTATGAAATAATGCCTTACTTAAACTTATTGAACTGTACATGTTATGACCTTGATCTAAAGTCTCCCATGTTCGGAGCGTCACTATAAAGTCTCCTATGTTCGGAGCATCACTATAAAGTCTCCCATGTTCGGAGCATCACTATAAAGACTCCTATGTTCGGAGTATATCTTTGGGAAGAGGCACCCAGTATATCTTTGGGAAGAGGCACCCAGTATATCTTTGGGAAGAGGCACCCAGTATATCTTTGGGAAGAGGCACCCAACATAACTTTGGGTAGTGGCACCCAACTTAAATTTGGTTTCATCGGTAGCATATCTGAATTATTATATTCGTGGTACTATATTGTGAACTATTATGACCGCTTATACTTGACTACTTCATACGCTATATATTGTGCAATGGGTTGTGAATACACAGGTTGCAAGTTTTGTATGGGCGGAACTTGGAACTGAGTGGATTTACAATGCCTTTGCTTTGTGGACTATTTTTCGTTGACCGAAAGCTTTGAATATTTCTTACGAGTTTTCTTATTTTGCTAAACATGTTTACTCACCAACTATTTTCATAGTTGACCCGTTTTTCTCTCATGCATTTCAGGTGATCGTTAGTAAGTTTTTCTACCGGGTCTTGCATAATGAAGTTTTCACTTGTTGCTACAAATCATTATGTAATAGAACGCAATATTTTGGGAACTAAACTTTGTAATACATTTGCCGATGACGGCTAAACTAGTATTGTAATGGCATATTATTTCTTTTTAATCTTAACGTTGGTATGTTCTATTATCTTGTGCTTATGTTCCCTTCCGTTACACCTCGTATTTCCGCCTCCGGCGAGGGTGTGACAGATTGGTATCAGAGACAAAGGTTATAGAGAATGCCGATTTTTCAAAATTTAAAAATCACAGCTATAACCGAATTTTTTTTTATTAAACATTGAACATCATCCGAGTCATCTAGTCCTATCGTTGCATCGTTAATCATAAATTATACATAGCCTGATCAACTATGTCTAATTTATGAAGAACCATGCAATGATAAGAGTAGTAGTTTTAAATCATGTTTAGTCGAGTCTTTAGAGTCTGGTCACCTGAAGTTGTATTGGTCGGGTGGGTATGCATAGCATGTTTTTACGTTCACGTCTACATTACCGTACCTTGTTCATATCTTCTCTTTTCTATCTTTCGACTTGTTAGACATAGCATGCCCCTGATCCTGCCATATTTCGATCACTATAACACACATTACCACCATTCTGCACCTCATCTGACTTCGTTCGAATGTCGTTTACTCAACCCGATGTTTTGGTCCTCTGTAGGATCATGGCTGCAAGAAACACACGTTCAGGAGGTAACAACAACGGCAACCCAAACAACAATGACAATCCAGACAACAACGCTACTGGAATAGCGGATCTACTCACCCAAATTATAACACATCTCGATGCTAGACGAACCAACAACGGAGAAGGTACTTCAAACGCTGGTCAAGGATGCAGCTACAAAACTTTCATGACATGTAAGCCAATGGAATTTCATGGTACTGAGGGTGCCATTGGACTGCTAACCTGGTTCGAGAATGTTGAGTCGAAGCTTAGTATCACGAAATGTGCTGAAGGAAACAAGGTTGAGTTCTCTGCTGGTCTACTACAGGGTCGAGCATTGACCTGGTGGAACAACCAACTACAGACTAGAGGAAGAGGGGCTGCAAATGCGTTATCTTGGGAAGCATTTAAGAAACTACTAACTGATGAGTACTGCAGAAAAGATGAAGTGCAGAAACTGGAAGAAGAATTTTGGAACCACTTGATGGTAGGAGTAGAGATCGACAAGTACACGATCCGGTTCCACGAGTTAACTAGGATGGTTCCTCACATGGTTTCCACTGTGGAGAAGTTGATTGACCGATATATATGGGGATTGATACCAGAAATTAGGAGGGATGTCACTTCGTCGAAACCAACCACTCTGCAAGCCGCTGTGAGTATGGCGTATCGCTTGACAAATGATGTGATCAGGTCTGGAGAACTAACAAAAGCAAACGACAATGGACGAAAGCGACAGGAGGATCACCAGGGAAACCGAGACCAGAATCAGCAAAACAAGAGGGAGCGAATAACTCAGAACTATGGGGAGACCACCCAGGAGCGCAAAGGATATGCAGGTCCACATCCTTTGTGCACTCGATGTAATTATCATCACTTAGGAAACTGCCCAAGGTGCGACAAATGTGGACAGACGGGCCACTTCGCGCGGAATTGCTCAAACAGGACTGGAAATCAAGGACAGAGAAAAGCATGTTAAGAGTGTGGAAGTCTAGATCACCTTCGCAATACCTGTCCAAAGCTGAAAAGAACTCCCAATCAAGGAGGTAATCGTCCAAACCTGGCGTTGGCAATAGAAGGCCCACAAGATCAGAACATTGAAATTCCTCCCGCACGTGGTCGAGCATTCTATCTGGGTACCGAGGAAGCCCGCAACGCGTAACGGGTACATTCCTTTGATCAACCACTTTATTTCTGTACAACATGATTATGAGTGCATAACTTCCTTCCAATTCTTACCACGTTCACGACATTGATTAATTCGAGACCTATTGATATCGACCTTAGTTGTTATATATTTTGTTGATTTGATTTGATTTGTGTAAGCAAATCCAATATCGAGCGAATCTTTCAAAAGACTTCATTCAAGGATGTTGAATCCTACCTTTCTAACAACTTGTTTCCTAGCTTGATCTAGTGACAGTTCTTGTTTGATGAGTTGCGAAAATCAAGCTAAGAGACAAGTTTACTCAAGTCGGTTTAGTTTAATCTCATGACAGTTCTTGTTTGATGAGTCGTGAGATTAGATTAGAATCGACTACCTAAAGGTCTTTTGAGAGCTACGTCCGATATTGGGTAAGGTTACCCTATCAAATCTAATCACGGGCACGTACTTAGTTAAATGGGGAACCTGTACGCATGGGCATTGATATGATCATTTAGACTGTTCGTACGAGCATGAACTTTTAGAACTCTTGTCGAGGTTCGGACCATAGTATCGTTAATCGAATCACGAGGACGTGATTCCGCTGACATGGGAAGAATGTCACAATTCTCAAATTCCGGTCATTTCTTAAATTAAATATGCATCATGTTAGTTCATTCATGATTTTGCATTTCACATTAAACGCGTAAATTTTATATTAAATAAACGCTATCGCGTGAATTATTATTTTGAACACTTAATCCGCTACTTCCAAAAATGATCCCGATGTATTTTTAAACTTACATTTAGTTTATAAAAACTATATTTTGAGTTTACCTAGTGTTTTAAATTTATTTTGTATATAATTCGTTAAATTTATATTATTACGACGTGTTTCTTAAAAACTATACGATAATTTTTATATCACTCAAATTTCACAAGGAATGTATTTTTACAATTTTTATTATCCCATTACATTCTATTTTGGTCTATTAAAAGTCTCTTTTACCTAAAAACTACCATTTACCTTACAAGTTGCATTTTCCTACACAACTACTCACTCCTTTTAACAAATATATATACTTATACATTTATAAAAAAAAATATATATATATATTTTACCAAACCCCTCCCCCTTGGCCGACCAAGGGGAGGGTGGTAATAAATGGAGTAAGGTTTCTTTGATTGTTTTGATTTACACTCTACATAAAAGTCTTACTTGAATTATCTCATTTCATACACTTCATTTCACTTCTCAATTATTCACCTAGTATTAGCAAGTTTCTCTCATTTTTTCTCTCTATCAAAACCGGCCATCAAGAGGGTTTTCAAGGGATCATCACAAAATTTTTCAAGTTCAAGTACTACAATCTAGATCACACTCTTTATAAGGTTTTGAAATAAAAACCAAGAGTGTTTAAGTTAAACCTTGTTCCTTGCACCTCATCATATTAACTTGTAAGCATATCATTTATATTTTTCATCTTTCCTTTTCATTTCATAAGTATCTCTTCATTTTTGGAGCAAACATGCATGACTTGTGTTGTTTATACCATTCTCTCATGATTTTTAGAGATATATATATATATAAGGTCATCCTATAATTATCCCCTTGGTATATGTGGTCTTGATGATGTTTAGGAACCCATGACACCCTAAGAAGGTGTATGGTAGGATTAGATTAGTTTTGGAGTTGATTTGAAGGGATTAGAATAGGTTAGTACGAGAAAAACTATTTTCGATAAGTATAAAAAGTGTTCTGTCCTTGTTTTGATTTTCTGGAAAATCCGACAGTAGGCACGAATTTTTGGCCTTGATATTTAGAAAATATACTTTAAAACGAATCCGTGGCCGCTTGAACGGATAAAAACGGAGTTATAACGAAGAAGTTATGGATTTTACAAGTTTGACGACGAAATATATAATTTTCTGAAATTTCAGCATACTATTTTATCTTGTACGAGTCAAAAACGAGCCTTAAGCTTTGCAAATTATTTCGACTTATCAAAATATATTAGTATACTTTGATACGAAGCTAAGGACGTATTATACGTAGAAAACGGATTTGAAACGACAAAGATATGCCCGTTTTTATAAAATTGCCGTAACTATTATTTTCTGAAAAACTATATTATTTTTACGATACAAGTGTTACGGTAGCTGAAACGACCATGTTGGAGGCTGTTTTAACCATGATGTGGAACTTTTTGGAACGAAATGTCTTCTAGTAAAATCAAGATCACCGAGCATATTTTTCAAAACAACCAACCGTTTGTATAGCGGAGTTGTAATAAATTAATTATGGTCGTCTAAACTTGGCCGAAACTCACTTTTTACACAACAATTAGACAAAATCATCATCTTTAACCCTTATTATCTTTATGTTCGAGACCTTTATGACGAAAACTCCTGAACTGAAACTTCTAGATTTCGATACAAACTTTCCAACTTAAATTTGGTTTCATCGGTAGCATATATGAATTATTATATTCGTGGTACTATATTGTGAACTATTATGACCGCTTATACTTGACTACTTCATACGCTATATATTGTGCAATGGGTTGTGAATACACAGGTTGCAAGTTTTGTATGGGCGGAACTTGGAACTGAGTGGATTTACAATGCCTTTGCTTTGTGGACTATTTTTCGTTGACCGAAAGCTTTGAATATTTCTTACGAGTTTTCTTATTTTGCTAAACATGTTTACTCACCAACTATTTTCATAGTTGACCCGTTTTTCTCTCATGCATTTCAGGTGATCGTTAGTAAGTTTTTCTACCGGGTCTTGCATAATGAAGTTTTCACTTGTTGCTACAAATCATTATGTAATAGAACGCAATATTTTGGGAACTAAACTTTGTAATATATTTGCCGATGACGGCTAAACTAGTATTGTAATGGCATATTATTTCTTTTTAATCTTAACGTTGGTATGTTCTATTATCTTGTGCTTATGTTCCCTTCCGTTACACCTCGTATTTCCGCCTCCGGCGAGGGTGTGACACAAATGACCAAATTTTCACACTAAAGGTAACAATGTTTATAACCATGCGCATAAAGCCAACACTAAGCAAAGTCAATGCTAATAAATTTATAACAATGTTGACAACTAAAAGTCAATACTAACCAAATTCATAACCAACTGCATAAAGATAAAGGTAAATTAAGTTGTTATATAAACAAAATTCATAACCAAATAGGAGTCTCATTTACTACCATTTTCAACATAGAAAAGCATGAAACATTCCATTAAATAAAATGTAAAGTTAGTACATACTACATTATTGTTTGATCAAGGTTGTTACACTATGGTGGTGTCCTAACAAGTATTTAAATTTCCAATAAACATAAAATGCCACCTTCATACATAAAAGCTAAAACGTTAACCAAGTGCATAAACAATCAAGAACAAGATCCATCTGAGCACTAAGTAAACCTTCCAGTTCCACACTTCGGCTTGAGAAGCATGTAATCTTGCCTCAAGCTCATTTCTCCCCCTCAGAAGGCCTGATATGATCATTGTTGAACGAGCACACATTTTCGGATCATACCATCCTATGAACCAACAAGAAGACACCTAATCATGAAAATGGTAACAACCACCATTGTTACTGTGTACTTTGCTAATAACGCAAAAACATAAAGAATCTTAACATGCACTTACTTGATCAGGACACAAATAGAATCGACGTCCTGGGTTGATCGCTCTCCAGTATGTGCGAACAATTGTATGCCTACCACACTAACAATGAACCATTTTGACAGATTTAAGATTTTGGAGAAGAAATGTTTTAGGGAAAGTTTAGGTATGATGAGTGAGGATGAAAATTGTGGTAGAAGAGTAATATAGAGAAATGGAAACACTGTACAACGACTTTAAGTAGTACGTCGCAGTAAAAGACCATTATGCCCTTACCAATAAACGGGCGTTAGGAGGTTGACTAAGGTATAACGGTCAAATGGATATTGGGTGATCAAAAAACATGGAAAAGGGACATCTGGTGATCAAAAACGTTTTTCATACTCAGGATGATGGTTTTGTATAAGTTCAGGGACGAACGATGTATTTTACTCAAAATAAAATCACATATACTTACCCAATATTATTTCTCCTTTATCTTCTTCAACTTTCAACCTTATACACACACAAAAATCACACAATATGTATTGAGGTTTAATATAGTTGCATAAGAAAAATGTTTAGGATGTCTAAAACATGTCTAGAGATATGCTTAACATAAGAGCGCCCATCAGAGGCTTTTTATTATTCAGGTAGCGAGCCTGCCTTTCCGTCATCGAACTTCATTCACTCCATCGTGCCCCGTCCCCATCATAATGAAGCTTCATGCATTAGCGTTCTCATGTCATATGGTGGATGTTACAACCTTGGGTCAAGGCTTATGAATAGTTGGACTACTCCTAGTCCTTTGAACATTATGACATGAAGAGAATGCGGACTACACTTTATTTTCTCTCTCTCTTTTCACAAAATTTATTCTCATGGCAATTATTTTATTTTATCTCTCTCATTTGAAACCCTGACTACGCCTTTTTTCAATTTTCATCATTGTTTTCTGATATAAAAACTGCACATACACACAAAAAGGCTTTGCGGTGAGTTTAGAGAAACTCCACGCGCAAGGAGGAAATCTTATGGAGGGGCATCCCCCAGTAGGGTTCTCGAATGGAAAGGGCGTACATGGTGGTTCGTGCAAGGTTCCCCGAAAGGTACTCCAAGTAGCCTGATATACTGGTGCTAAACAAGGGAGCCATTTATGCATGTTACCAAATATGTTTAAAATGTCAATCATTTATCTCTGTGTACCTATAACAAAAAACATGTGAGACGCTTTTATGTTTTGACATGTTAATCATTTATTTTTATAACGTATGCTCTAATATTTGTTGTTAAACAAGGAGTTTTATTGTTATTAGTGGATACGTCATATCTAGATACAAATAGTAACATGACGAGTTGATTCATGGTTATGATTTACCCTAGTCAGTTACTATCGGTTGTTGTCGCGTTCATGGAAACACGACATATAATATATGTCTGATTAAATGATTGACTGACGTGTTTTTGCTGTTGTGATTAAAAAAAAAAAAAAAAAAAGGTTCTAACACATGCATATCTTGCTTTACCGGCAATACTGACAACTAACAAAACTGTTGGTTACAAACGTCCTTGAACAAAAGTTCGTTTTGTTACATTTCATGATGTTATCAGGTTTACTTCATGTCACAAGAGAAAGGTTTTACTGCCTTCAACCTTCACAATTATTATTTGAAACAATTTAGCATATTTATATGTCGTTTAAATTCAACTTAAGTGTTTGTTTATTACAAACATAATTTAGAAGGATGACTTGACATGAAAATTCAGGCAAGGGCAGTTTTTTCAATCATGTCACTCAAAATTTTCTAATCATTGAGATTCAAACACTTATCCAACATACAAAACAAAGAACATTCATCATATATCTACACATACATCGCAGTTAGACACAACTAATAAAAAATCTAAACACGCAAGCCCATAGTCAAACTACTGATAAAATGAAACATAATTTAATTTATTAACAATAGGGATGAGCATGGGGCGGGGTGGGGCGGTTTTATGGTAAAACCAAAAACCGAACAGTATATTTCGGCTTTTGGAAACTACAAACCGTTTGGTTTCGGTTTCTTCGGTTTTTGACATTGAATCGGTTCGGTTTCGGTTTTTATTCGGTTTTTTCTTACTTGAAAACAAGCAAGTTTTAATCTTATATGAAGTTTAAAATTCTAAGTTTTCAAGCAAAAATATTTAAACAAATATCAATAATAGCATATTATCTAGCAATCCAAAGCGTCGTATGTACAAAACAACCAAACATCAATCTAAAATATAAAATGCACGTCTTTGCAGCTTTGCACTTTTCGTTCGCTTACGAGAATTGTAAGGGAAATTTTCAAAGAACACTATTGTTCGAAAACAAAGATATAATATCTATAAATAAAACAAATTTTAATGTATAGATAGTAAACAACACATTTTTTTAATAGATAAAGTTTTATACTTAAATCTTTAAAATTAAATAGCAAATCTGTTATATAGATAAAATTATATAAAAACATATAAAAAGGTGGGGCGGGGCGGGGCGGGGCGGTTTTCTCGGTTCAGTTTTTCTTTTGAAACCAAAAACCGCCCCAAACATTCGGTTTTTATAAAATTCAAAACCACCGCTATCGGTTTGTCAAACGGGGCGGTTTTTTCGGTTCGGCTTTTTCGGTTTTTTTGGTTTCGATTCGGTTTTTCGGTTTTTGTGCTCACCCTAATTAACAAAAAGTTAATATGTAAACCGTGCATGTATTAAATATATTTTTTTAACAAGACGTACTTCGTCTCTTATGTAGTGTTATATTAGGGCATCTACTATAAGAGGTTTATAAAAAAAAGTCTAAAAGCTATGAAACTGTTTATTTTTTATTTCAACCATAGTGAGCTTGAGGTTTATATCTATGTGGCATGAAAAGGTCTAAGATCCTAGACTTTTTTATAATTTAATGCATGTGTTATGTTTAAATATTTGATATAATTATAAAAGGTTTATACATAGTGGTAATAGATTTATAGTTTATAAATTAATGATTTGACATGTTATAAATCTATTTAAAAGTTTCACCATTGTAGATGCTCTTAACATTAACAATGTAGGAAACGGTATACACTTTTATTAATAAAATCAGATTATAATGACAGTAGATAAATTAACATAAATAAAAACAGTAAATTAAATAACAGACATAATGGGGTAGAAGCAGAAGACATACTCTATAATGATATATAAAAGAAAGCAGTAAAAGGTCGTGAACGAGGCTCGTGTTTAACACGATTCCCTTAAAACAGATTCGCCGTCTGTTTCCCATGGTACAACGTCCAAAGCTGTTGCACAGCCGGACCTAACAAACTTGCCTGAAAATTCAAGGAAAAGTTGTGCGTTTCTGATCGAGAAGACTGCTGGAATTCGTCTGGTAAGGAGCTATGTTTTCTGTGTTTGAAAACTGAATGACAGGAATTTATTTTATAGGCTAAACCTATCTTGGTCGCCAAGACAAGATATTAGCTGAAAAATAAACAGATACGCAAATCTGTTAAAATAATAACACGATTTGATATCTTTTATTATTAACACAAAATATTATGTCCAACTTCTTTGCTAAGTTTCAATCTATTCCTGAAATAGATTGAAACAAAATTGGAAACTCAGGCCCGAATCTGCAGCAGAAAGATACGCAGGTATGCGAGGTTTCGGAGCTGCATTTGTGTCCGCAGGTCGCGCGGGCTCGCATGAGTTCAGAAGCTTCGAACCCATTTTGGCCCAGAAATCCTGAAATCTGCACCCCCTTGCGCGCGCACGTAGGTGTTGGAGTAAAACCAACAAATCAATTTGAAGGTTCATATCAAGATTTCTATATAAACACACTCCCACTTCCTTTTCTAGGCGATGTGGGATGTGTTTATTTTCCCAAATTTTGTGTTTCACGTGCCCCACTTTGAGACACGATATCTCATTCATATTAACTTCCACTAGTCGATCTAGAATCCTTTATGTCAGATATCCAATTTGCATCATTGTATCCTTCGATAACAGCTGGATATCGCTCATAATCCAGCCCATAATCGCGACTGTATCTCAAATAATGAAGTACCCTAGTCATAGCTGCCCAATGTGCATAGCTTGGGTTACTAGTATACATACTTAGCCTGCTAACAGCATATGCTAAGTCTGGTCGGGTACCTGTCATTAAGTACATTAACATGCCAATAATTCTTAAATACTCTAATTGGGCAACACCTATGCCTCTATTTTTAGATAGATGCTTACTGGTGTCAATTGAAGTTCTAGCTAGGCCGGAATCCCCTGCATTGTGAGTATTAAGAATTTTGTCCACATAATGTGCTTGACTTAACACAAGTCCATTTTGAGTTCGTATGATCTTTATTCCAAGGATCACATCAGCCAAACCCATATCTTTCATGTCAAACTTTGATTTCAACATGTCTTTAGTAGATTTGATCATCTTGTCATTACTGCCAACGATAAGCATATCATCAACATATAAACACAAGATTACATATCCAATATTTGTGTCTTTGACATAAACACACTTGTCGCATTCATTAATTTTGAATCCACTCTCTAGCATGGCGTGGTCAAATTTTTGATGCCATTGTTTGGGAGCTTGCTTTAAGCCATATAATGACTTAACAAGTCTACAAACTTTGTTCTCTTGTCCAGGAGCCATGAAACCTTCAGGTTGGTTCATGTAGATTTCTTCTTCTAAATCTCCGTTTAGAAATGTCGTTTTCACATCCATTTGGTGAACTTCCAAATTTCTTAAAGCGGCAATAGCAAGTATCATCCTAATCGAGGTTATTCGCGTAACAGGTGAATATGTATCAAAGTAATCAACACCTTCTCGTTGTCTAAATCCTTTGATTAATAATCTTGCCTTGTACTTGTCAATGGTGCCATCGGCTTTCATCTTCTTCTTGAAGATCCATTTATAGCCTAGTGGTTTACAACCAGGAGGTAAATCCACGAGCTCCCAAGTATGAATTTGTAAAATAGAATATGTTTCACTTTTAATGGCTTCTTTCCATTGAGGCCCTTCTGAGGAAGTAACCGCTTCTCGGTATGAAGTAGGTTCGTTTTCAACCATAAAAGAAACAAAATCGGGTCCAAACGATTTCTCGGTTCTTGCCCTTTTGCTTCTTCTAGGTTCAACCTCTTCTTCCTCTGTTTGATCTTGTCTCTCATCTTGGAGATCATTATCATCTCGTTGTCTCTTATCTTGGACAACTTCGTCGTCTATTCTAGATGAACTTCCAGTTTCCTTCGTTAAACAATGACATATAATTTCAAAGAATGAAGCATTCATTGATTCCGTTAATGTACCCTTTTGTATATCCCGATTTTTCGAATCATGTACAATGATACGATAAGCACTGCTATTCTTAGCATATCCGATGAATATACAATCCACAAATTTAGGTCCAATCTTTTGGACCTTGGGAGTCGGTATAGCTACCTTTGCTAGACACCCCCACACTCGTAAGTACTGGTATGATGGTTTTCTTCCCATCCATAATTCATAAGGGGTCTCTTCTTTTTCCTTACGAGGTATCTTATTTAAAAGATAAGTAGCCGTTAGAATGGCTTCCCCCCACATGTCCTGGCTTAGACCAGAACTTATCAACATTGCATTAACCATTTCTTTCAAGGTACGGTTCTTCCTTTCGGCAATACCGTTCTACTGAGGTGAATAGGGAGCAGTGAACTCGTGTCTAGTTCCATGTTTTGCACATAGATCAGCGAATGGAGACACATATTCACCTCATCTATCACTTCGTACCACCTTGATTTTCTTACTAAGTTGATTCTCAACTTCGTTTTTGTATAGAACAAACTTGTCTATAGCTTCATCTTTACTTTTCAATAAGTAAACATAGCAACACTTTGTACAATCATCAATAAACGTGATAAAGTACTTATTGCCACCTTTTGTGGGTAGTGATTTCAAATCACATATGTCAGTGTGTATCATATCAAGTGGTTCGGTTTTTTGTTAAACCGATTTGAAAGATGATCTTGTAAATTTGGCTTCTACACAAGTTTCACATTTATATTTTGAATCGATGTGGAAATTAGGTATGCAACTAAATTTAATCAAACGACGCATTGAATTAAAATTTACATGTCCAAGACGGCCATGCCACATATTAGAAGACTCAATCAAGTAAGCAGAAGAATTCATTTTATTGATATCATTCTTAACAACCATTACATTGAGTTTAAACATACCATTCAGGGCATATCCCCTACCAACATACACTTGATTCTTAGAAAGAACAAACTTATCAGACTCAAAAACAAGACGAAAACCAAACTTGTTCAACAGCCAACCAGACACAAGATTCTTGCGAATCTCTGGAACATACAAGACATTAGTCAACTTGAGCTCTTTCTCGTATGTCATCTTCAAGATTACATCTCCTTCGCCCTTGATATCAGCAGTTGCAGAGTTGCCCATGTACAACTTCTCTCCACTATCAACCACTTTGAAAGAGTGAAACATACTCTTGTCAGCACACACATGACGGGTAGCCCCAGTATCCACCCACCATTCCCTGTTGTTTGAACCTACCAGGTTAACTTCAGAGATCATGGAAATGACATCAAACACCATAGCAATCATGTCCACATCTTCATTCACCATATTAGCCTGGCGTGGAGTCACCCGCTTCGGCATCTTACAGTTAGCAGCACGGTGACCTGGCTGGTCACAATTGAAACACACCCCTTGGAACTTTTGTTTCACAATTGCAGCTTTAGGAGCAAGGTAATCAGACTTCCTTTTGCCCTTCTTGTCATTCTTTCATTTTCCTTTGCCTTTAGCTTTGACATTGGACTTTGAAGATGACGAAGCATGCTCAACCATATTTGTCTTTGCAGAATCAGGCGTATACGTGTTTTTCTGAGCCAGCTTGTTGTCCTCTTCAATACGAAGACGAACAACCAAGTCTTCAACACTCATCTCCTTTCGCTTATGCTTCAGGTAGTTCTTGAATTCTACCCAGCTTGGAGGTAACTTTTCAATAATAGCAGCAACTTGAAAAGTTTCACTCAAGGTCATTCCCTCAGCATGAATGTCGTGTAGCAAAACTTGCAGATCTTGAACCTGACTTATCACATTCTTTGAATCAACCATCTTGTAATCCAAAAAATGAGCTACCACGAACTTCTTTGTACCAGCATCCTCAGTTTTGTACTTGCGTTCCAATGACTCCCATAATTTTTTGGTAGTCTTGGTCTTGCAGTACACGTTGCGCAAAGAATCAACCAAACCATTCAGAACATAGGTGTGACACAAAAAATCTGAATGTTTCCATGCTTCCAAGGCTTGAACAGCCTGTTGATTAGAGGATTAACCTTCTGCAGGAGGTTCCACGTTAGGTAGGTTCTCTTTTAAGAACCGCGCAAGGTTCAAAGTAGTGAGATAGAAGAACATCTTCTGTTGCCACCTCTTAAAATTCTGCCCATTGAATTTCTCTGGTTTCTCAGCATGATTAGCAACCGTGTTAGTAACTGACGCACCAGTCACGTTCACAGGAGGGGGAGTGGTGTTTGTCATCCTGAAAATTCAAACACAAATAGTTAAACAAACTGTTTTTAATGGTATCTACTTGTACCAGATCTGATTCAACAAAACTCTATCTTGGTTTCGATTGATCGAGTAAATCAGTTTAATAGAAACTCAATCTTGGTTTCGTTATAAACTGATAAAAACAACTGCTTAAGAAAACGTTATAGATATGTAATCCAAATCTGTATGTTTAAAACTGTTTAATTGAAACTGATTTATAAAGAAACTCAACAAGGTTTCGACAGAAAACAGTTTATAAAATTCTGTTAATAATTAATCCGATTTTAACAAAGTGATTTTTAAATTCGGTTAAACCGAATCTACTGTAGGAAACGGCGTACACTTTTATTAATAAAATCAGATTATAATGACAGTAGATAAATTAACAGAAATAAAAACAGTAAATTAAATAACAGACAAAATGGGGTAGAAGCAGAAGACAGACTCTATAATGATATATAAAAGAAAACAGTAAAAGGTCGTGAACGAGGCTCGTGTTTAACACGATTCCCTTAAAACAGATTCGCCGTCTGTTTCCCATGGTACAACGTCCAAAGCTGTTGCACAGCCGGACCTAACAAACTTGCCTGAAAATTCACGGAAAAGCTGTGCGTTTCTGATTCTGATCGAGAAGACTGCTGGAATTCGTCTGGTTGATATCTTTTATTATTAACACAAAATATTCTGGGCTCGCATGAGTTCAGAAGCTGGACCTAACAAACTTGCCTGAAAATTCACGGAAAAGCTGTGCGTTTCTGATTCTGATCGAGAAGAGTGTTGGAATTCGTCTGGTTGATATCTTTTATTATTAACACAAAATATTCTGTCCAACTTCTTTGCTAAGTTTCAATCTATTCCTGAAATAGATTGAAACAGAATTGGAAACTCAGGCCCGAATCTGCAAGTATGCGAGGTTTCGGAGCTGCATTCGTGTTCGCAGGTCGCGCGGGCTCGCATGAGTTCAGAAGCTTCGAACGCATTTTTGCCCAGAAATCCTGAAATCTGCACCCCCCTCGAGCACGCACGTAGGTGTTGGAGTAAAACCAACAAATCAATTTGAAGGTTCATATCAAGATTTCTATATAAACACACTCCCACTTCCTTTTATAGGCGATGTGGGATGTGTTTATTTTCTCAAATTTTGTGTTTCACGTGCCCCACTTTGAGACATGATATCTCATTCATATTAACTCAATTTTGGACATACTTTAGCTCGTTACAAAGCTCTCGTCGAGAAGAACGCAAAGATACCAAGAAATATAAATATATATAACATATACATATATTAAATAGTGTCCAAAATTTGCAAAAACTCATTTTGCAAAACTATTTTTCCAACAAACAATATATGCATTTATAGACAATTTATGGATATCACAATTTGTCTATTTCTGTCTCTTATGTAGTATTATATTAACATTAAAAATATATACATTTTTGCACAATTTATGAATAGTAACAATTTGTCTATTAGCCAATTTTTCTTATATGTGTATGATTATATTTCTTGCTGAAATGCCCGAGATTGAATATTAATCGTATTTATACAGTTGTGAGCTAGGAATTAATGTACATGCCCTGTTTTAAGCTGGGTTTGGACGAAGGCAGCAGCATGAGAAACCGAACAATACAATCTTTTAAGCCAGGTTTGGGTGTAGGCTAGGCAGGAATGTTGGCTAACAATTATTTATTGTTAGTCCCACAAAAAACACTTTCACAAAACACATTCACAATGAGTTGATATTCTTTGATTGGTGTATTTGATTATAGTTTTTGTCTCTTTTCTTCTATTAAGCCAATCAAACAATGTCAACTTGTAGAGTGTTTTGTGATAGCTTTTTTTGGTGAGTGTAGCAATTCTTTTTTATTTTTTAGTTAAAGTTTATAATAACTTTGGGTTGAATGGTTTAAAGGTTATTTAGTGTAAAAGTATAATCTTTTTAATTGTTATTAAAATATTAGTTAACCCACGTTTATTTGTTCATTTTGTGTTTTTATTACCATATTTTTTGCATTTTATTTTCTCAATATTTCTTTTAAAATGTCATGTATATCACTAAAAAAAAAAATAGTATATTGGTTTTCTGAAATAACTTTGTTTTATACAATGCTTAATTTAATATTTAGGATTAACGATTTCTTATTTAAAGTGTTTTATCTGCGTAAAAGGGAGCTTATAGTGTTCAGTAAAGATCCAATAAATGTTAACAAACCTAACTATGGAAAAACGTGAGTAAACATTAACAACATGAACTCACAACTCTAAGTTGAACACACTTAGGGCGTGCTTGGTTAAGGGGTTAAGGAGGGTGGGGAATGTGTAAGGTATTCAAAAAGGCCCACCTCACTCATAATATGGTGCTTGGTTAGAGAGGGGTAAGGGATTGATTACCCCGTAATGGGTAATGATCCATTATAGAATAAATTGAGGGGTAAGGGATTGATTACCCACCTCACTCATTCCTTTGCATTCCCTTTCCCTTTCCTTTTCCCTTTTCCTTTCCCCACTTTGAACCAAGCGGGCCCTAAAATGTTAAGTACCTAATATATGCTTGCTTTTCTAAAAGAAAATAAAAAATGTTAAGTACCAAAATGATATTATATTAGTCATGTTATACAAATACATATCACAAATGTTATAATGAGGGATTAAAATACAAGTTGTGCATAAACGATGAAAATTTAAACTAATCACACACTTATGTAAAACTAATTGATCACATATGTTTTAAAGTAAGGATTAAATGAGAAGTAAAATTAAAATGAGAAGGGTAAGAAGAAACCACAGCCGCACATTTCAGATGCATCTAACCAAATGATGCATATCCTCCTAAATTTCTCCTCCCATTTGAAATGTGTGGCTCAAATTTCTTTTCATTCTTTTTATTTCAATTTCTCTTCTTTTCACTATATGTTTCCATAAGTTGAGTTCACAACATTTTTGTTGATAGGTTACTTATACTAGAAAATGTAATTCGGATTGTTTATTCACAAGACATTAATCAAACAATCTATATGAAAGTCACAAATATCAATAAATTATTTTTTCTAAAAAAATAAGAAATAAAGCAACAAAGTTTTACTTAATATGCAAATTTTAGCTAATAAATGAAAACAACAATGATTCACTCGATACACAAATTTATTAGTTAGATATTTATAATTTTAACAAGGATCAAATAAACAAAAATTGTGGGAAGCAATACTAATGTACTAACTTTTGCATCTACTTTGATGCTACCAAAAAAAAAAAAAAAAAAAAAGTGAAAACTTAGCAACTTTAAGGATCACGATTAGAGTCATCACTCATGTGACGAAACAAAACAACTGGAAATTGTTTAAAAATCGCAACAAGGTAAATTTAGTTTCTTTCATCGTAGCCAACTATAACAAGTAAACCTCAAAATAGTACACAATAATTAAAAGCCAAATGACTAACTATAGACATTTAATTTTGTCACAACAATTTGATTGTTCCATGTATGATGTATGCAGAACATATAAAGTTTGACTTTTCCGCTAGATTTAAGGGTTGTAAAAGAGATACTGAGATATATGCCAATTAAAGTTTCATGTCTTGTACATTTGTTGTAATGCATTTTAAAATGATTAGCAAGAGTAAAATGATACACAACATGTATAGGAATAATATACACCAAGCTAGGTTGCAAAATATCGCGTTAAAAACTCGAATCTAGCCTTTATAATCTGGAGTTGCAAATTACCGAGGCCAAGCTTGACTCGATCAAACAAATCAAATGTGATTTTATAGCTCAATTACCTCGATAAAATTCCAATCAAATTTTACTTATTTTACGAACTAAATGAATTTCTGTGACACATTACAAATATCATGTCTCTATCTTTGCCCATTTTTTTGATCTTACAAAGAAATGAGCAAATCCTTCATACAAACACACACTTAGAGATAGTCACACACCATTACGTAATACTCTAAAAATCACAACTTTTTCGATTAAATTCAGCAAGAATTGAAGATCATTTTAAACAAGTAAAGTCGAGTCGTCAGCAGGAGCATTTGTTCGGTTGTTCCTATACTAGTCTTTTCACACCCTTTCATTCTGTACACTTGTCAACAACAATTAATAATCGCTACGAACCCTACTATATTTATCAAGGATCAGCAATCACGAGGATCAACAACATTGTGGTTTCGGTCATTCAAGGATGTCTCAAGCTCATGTTTCGTACAGGTGACAAAATTTATTTTAAATTTTGTGCACAACTTTAAATGAATATTGTTGTTTGTGTTTGCTGATTTTTTTAAATGTATTTGATTGTTCATTTTGTAAACAGAACTGAAACATGTGAAGGTTTCTATCTTTTGTTTTCAGTAAACGTGATAAAATCGTATATAATTTCTTCATTTAATTTGGATATAACCACTTATTTGATGGCATGTTCATTTGTTTCCTAACAGTTGTGGCGCGTGTGGGTACCAATTGAACCTATCATCGTTGAACAGGATGTCTCAAACAACCTCTAAATCAGTTGAGAAAAAGTCACTCACCTTCCAATCCATTGACCTAAGCCGATTCACTGAAATTCATGAAGTGCCTTGCCTTCCAATTTCTTTTGGTCGCAACAGTTTAAAGACCAAACTCATGTGTCGCCATTGTGGTGTTCATATTGGATATGGATATAAAGATGGACGTAGTGCTCAATGTGGATTTGATTCAAGGATTGGACCAGACAGGTCTTATAAAAAGATCGTTGCAAAGATTGGAGCTTTACAGCCGCTAGATGTTGTGAATGAAGGCCGAAATGGAAGTGGCCGTTAGAGACGTTATGTCTTCTTTCTTGCAGAATGCTTAGTATAATGTATTTTTGTTTCTAGACATATGGAAGTATTAGTTATGTTTCTAGGGAGTATGTTGGCATATTACTTAAGATCTTTTGTTTGTAGCTTTGGTTTTAAAGCATAATTACTTTCAGTCTACATGTTGGCACGTTAGTATGATTTTTTTTGTTGCTTGATGCTGGTTTATGTGTTAGAGCATCTTCAATGAAGGTTTATAGACCTTGTCCATAGTGACATTGAGCTTATGTGAAGTTTATACCTATAAATCTTCATTGGAGCACAAAGTTAATGAAAAAGAGATGAACAAGTTCATGCGTATATCATGTAGATAGAAATAAATAGGGACCCACTCATACTAGTTCCTGTGAATTAGAAGATAAGATAATGATAATAAAATGTTAGTGTGGTTCACTCATGGATTTATAAAGGTTATTTAGTGATGGTTGATATTTGGTCATTACTCAAAATAGGCCAAAAGAAGGTAGAGGTGGAGGATTGGTAGGTCTTGGTGGTAAGTCTTCTAACGAGTTCACAAACAGTTGAGGTGAGGTAGGAGGTGTGTCAAAATAAAGTTTACGAGGAACCTTTTAGTGTAGTTTCTCGAAGATATTTGGATTTTTTTATTTTATTTTTATTAAAAAATGAACCAACGTTGGTTGTGTTGAGGTAAGATTGGGTTCATTGGATGATGAAAGATTAGGAGCTTGTGGAACAAGAGATGATGATGATTTACTAGGAGAAAGTAGTGGTATTAGAGTGGAAGTATTCCTAATCAGCAATGTCTCGGTTGAAGAAATGTCGTACGTGATATAAGCGCTTTTCTTAGGCGGACTTCTAGTTGATGAGCATGCACTAGAGGTTTTTCTTATGGTGAAAGATGGTTAGAGCAACCGAGGAAGGTGGTGAAGAGTTATGAGATGAAGGTAAAAACACAAGGAACTACATAGTGAGGGCTTGTGTAAAGAGGTTTAATGCTACTACCATTAAAATTCTTAGAAATCTAAGCATATGCATGCAAGAGGATCAACTAATTGAGTTACAAGCTCCTCGGAGGATCATTAAAGAAAGTGTTGAGTGTTTAAGTGGATAAGGTGGGTTTTAAATGCATAAAATAGCTTTTCACAGGTTTGCCCGGATCCGCCGGATCCTTCTCATAAGGGATCTGGCTAGCATAGCCAAGGGATCCGGCTATTTGAGCCAAAAAATTAGAGAAATGATTAAGCATTTAAGAGCTCTAGCCTTTAGGAGTTGATGTTATGATTGAAAGGAAATGTATTTAATGGTGGAAAGCCTGATACCTTAAGACTAATGATGAAAAAAATACCAATGATGGGATTTATAGAGGAATGAGAACTAAAGAGAGCTAACCAATGATCAAGGATAAGTCTAGATGACTTAAATATTTACTATTAGTTATGTGAATCAAGAAATAGTCAGAAGGAATAAATATAGAAAATCTAAAAAATTATAAGAATTAAAAAGTTAGTTTTAGAGTATTTTGTGGGTAAAAATGGGTAACGAACATTTAAACTGAATAAAACTAATATGAGACCGAGTGGAGTAAGGTAAGGGAAAGAAGATGTAAGCGTTGGAGCGGAAAGATAGTGAGTATATGAGAAATGATAAATCAAAAACATCTTTGAGGGATCCTAAGTCATCTATAAGAGAATATGGAGTCTATTGAGGCTAAGGATAGCTCAATTATGACTAAAATGGTATAAGCAACTAATCTAATAAAATCTAGAGGATGAAAGAATGGTAAAAAGTATAAAGAGCATTTATGTTTAGTCGGTTCCTCCGGATCCGTTACAAAAGAGATCTGGCTAGTTATAACGAAGGGATTCGGCGTCTCAGACTAAAATTTAGACAGTGGGCTCGCCAAAATCTTGCCTACTTATCAAATTTCAAAACTTGTGTTTCTAACAGTAAATATAGATGAAATCTAGTCTAGGATAGCAAGGAAAGCAAGGAAAGCAAGGAAAGCAAGTAAAAATGAAAAAATTGGGCAATCAAACTAGATAAGGACCAACTTTTGATATATCAAAAGTGGTAAAATTTCCCACTTAGATATTTTTACTGCTACAAGTGTTCATTGTTCTACCCATCATAACATCAGTTAATACTACTATACAATTAGGATAATATATCACAGACATAACAAGTTTAAAGAACAAAGTATCATAATTGTTTAAAACATCATTCAAAGATAATCATCCCACAACATTATTACCATGTTCTTCACTTTTTTTTCTTCCCCATGAGAAAGTGAGCAAGGCACTTGAACATTCCCTTGGTTTGCTTGAATTCCTATGAGGGACTTGGGATGTTAGGAAGTTGATCAATGTAGGAGATGGGATCAAGTTAATAGTTTTGAATTAGGTCGTTTGGATCAACCTCAACTTCATCAGAGGAGTCAGTGGGAGGATTTGTCCTTTTACCTTTAACCATGAATCTCTTTGCACGTCTCTCGGTGAGAGGTACCATGACGTGATCAACAAGGAAATGGTCATCGTTCATGGGAGAAGGTTGCATTCCACGAAGATGTCTAGCAAGGCGAGTGAGTAGCATTGCATAGGTGATACGCGTACAACGCGCGTTCGGGGTCAAAGGAACTTCCTTTTCGTCCTAGGCAGTGAACCTAATCGTTGTAGTGTAGTATTAGGGTAAGCCTCGGGAATTGATATCGTTCTCTAGGGGAATAGGAATGCTAGTGAGAAATTACTACGCTAAGGTTGGGGTTGAGGAAGATTATTTTTTTTTTCTTTTTTATGTTTTTTAGAAAATTGAAAGGTACGAATCTCGGGGTATTGGATTTGGGGGGTTGGTATTTCTACCGATTACTCTACTTATCTATTCTAATTAACTAAGCTAAGGTGAGGGTAGTCTATGTCTATTGTTGTGTGCTCTTATGATGATTTAAAGATGTGTTTACCTAGATGCTATTACTCCCTAGTTATCTCCTATTGATGGTTGAATTGTCACGTCCTTATTCTTAACGCGTTGTGTGTTCTTCGTAGGGTATGTGTTTTTCCCTAACTATTTGAGACTACCTTAAGGTTATTGCCTACGAAATCTCTAGGATTCATAAACTAACTCTAAGGTTACCTTTGGATGTTTAGACTACAATAACTCTAGGTGATTATAAACTAATGGTCACAAAGATTACTCAAGCATTAAAAACACAATGAATGACCTATCGCAATACTAGGTCAATCACAATTAAGATAAGAGACAACCAATCAATATTCAATACCTAGGTTTCATAGATCTAAGCAAACACACAAGTAAATTAGCCGGACATGGAAAACATGCAAGCATACACACAAACAACTGAAGACATAATTGAATTAATGAATTAAATCACTTATCTTGTTGTAAAATAGGGTATAGAACCCTAAGATACTGCCCAAGACAGCCAAAGTTCGGCTTAGATTTTACTCCACAAAACTACCTCTCTAAAATACTGAAAATTCGAATTCTATATATAGAGTTACAATATGCGACGGCGTCACTCTTTAATTGTGACGCCGTCGGGTCGCCGCCATTAGGTTTTCGTCTTGGCCACGTCAACTTAGTGACGGCGTCACCTTATGGTTGTGATGCCGTCGGGATCCAAATCTAGGCCATTTGAGTTGTGACGCCCTACTCTTTTAAACCTGATGCCGTCAAGTGCAAAATAGCAAAACGTGTTGCGACGGCGTCGCCATTAGGCTGTGACGCTGTCACCTTCTATTCCAGCAGCTTGAGTGTTTTGATTCTTGACTTTGGCCATTTGTTTCATATATTCGCGCCTTTTCGTCCGAATAAGTGTCATTCCAGCAATTTGCCTTCAAGAGACCTAAAAAGTGAAAAGGAACGAAATTAAGTAGTAACGGATACAAAAGTGATCAATTAAGGGCTTAAATGACCCCTCAAAAGTGTACCTTTTAAATCCTTATCAAATATCCCTACACTTGGTATTTGCTTGTCCTCAAGCAAATGTGCTTTTAGCCAATTAATTTATAAGTTAGGGGTCATGAAGCATTAGTTTAGAACAATTCACAACACGTATAAGCCCCGCAAAAGTCATAACAAGCACGGAAATTACATACTAGCACCTCACAAGTGGTGTTTGGATACTCTCATCTCTCGGGTGTATATGAAATATATCAAGTTGGAAATGGAAGATAACCACTCATTAACCGGTCCTAGTACAGAGATTATCATAGGCTTGAGACTAGATCAAACCTCCATCGCTTTGGCGTAAGCACCTAGGAAAAACTATCCAAGAGGTCTTTTAAAGGGTTGTAACGTTAGGCTTACGGTAGGGAAACAAAGGTTTTGGTAGGATAGGTGATTTAGTGGTGGCAAGTCAAAAATCTTTATGTTACAAGAATGAGAAGAATGGCATTGCTAAGCCAAGACTCGACATTCTAAACTTTAGATAAATTGAAACAAACAAACATAAATTTAAATATAATTGTAGGATGGTAGCCCGTATGTTTTTGTTTTTGTTTTTTTTTTGTTTTTGTTTTTTTTTTTGTTTTTGTTTTTTTTAACACTATTTTTTTTCTCTATTTTTTTTCTATTTTTTTTCCATACACTTTTACTCTACCATCCTCTACGATAACATCAAAATAATAGGGATTTATAGGCACATCCTTACACTTGAGTTTTTATTACTCTAACACTAATTTGACCCGAATTCAAAAGATCAAAACACTTGGAGCACATTATTACGTAAATAAAGGGAATTTGAATTTAACGTTCCTTCCCGTCATTTCATAAAATTTAACTTTTTCCATGAGTCCCAATCGTCCCAAAACTGTGTACAAAGGATATGACTCGACTTAGCAACTTATGCAAGCAACTAGATAATTGAACTAAGGGTTTAGTGTGATAACAATAATGCACTAAAAGTGAGTGCATACAAGGTAGGCTAAGGCGATTTGGGTGTACATTTGGGGGTGGATTGTAAACAATGCTCTTCATTGATATTCCGGAAAACCGAAACATCACGGGAACCGCGAAAAGGATAGGCTCTGAGGGGTTAACTAGGGGTATCATGTACTAAAGATGAGTACAACGCAAGGGTGTGGGGGAATTAATCAAACGATGTGGAAGAAGTAATTATAATACAGGTATCAAACAAGGGTTATCCTAATGCCTCTTATCATTTAGTTATTCCTAACTACACAAGTGTAGTCTCACTAGCGATCTCGGAATGCATCACAAAACAAGTTCTAGAATATATTATACTATAGGTACACACTCGAAGCATTAAAGTGGAATGCTTTAATTCCTACAAATCTAAGGGCGATCCTCACATTTTGGGTGGAATTTAAGTGGTAAAGGGTTTTGTGCTAGTCATATAACTTCCTATCTATGAAACGCTTTATTAAGACTAATGGCCCACTCCTACATGTCATGAAAATTTTTAAATTTGGTGCCAAAATTACCATAACCGATATTTTTCATGGTTTATTACACAAATGAAATTGGACAAGGCAAATAGTCAAGGATAAGCATAGTTTCAAAGTTCCCGTTTTATTTTCCCTCCCTACACTTAAACTGAACATTGTCCCCAATGTTCCCCGAAAGTATCAAAGTTATGTTAATGGAAGGTAATTAAAAACAAAAGAAACTAATACTCCCCTGATTAGCTTGGTAGGATCCGTGTGAAGTAGTGGTTAAATCCTTCTTCAAGAAGAATGTATGCTTGAAAAGCTCCATTCAATCTTATGTATCTTCTTCTTGATAAATAAAACCTGCACACTTGAAGAAAACAAACGAAACCTTCACGTAAAATCGGCGGTAACAATATATATATGACTCTACTAAACTAGGATATAATGCTTGTGGAATGGATGTTTACAGATTTTCTGGAAAATTTAGACCTGGAAAATTCCAAAAATTTATAAGTAGCACAGAAAACGAGAAAAAGTTAGAAGCTGTTTCTACTCCTCCTGACGCCGTCAGGTTATCCTGACAGAAACTGGTCTGCGATTTTCTGGAAAAAATTCTGGAAAATTTATATCTTTAGAATCTGGAAAATTTTCCTGCAAAACATCCATTATGACTCGATACAAGAATTTGACTCAAACAAACACACATGTATATCTTTTTAATAATCGTAATTCTCATGTTCACATTCTTTTTGAAAACGTGTGTAATCCTCCCTACACTTATCCCTTTTGTAAAATACCTTTATATGTAATTAAGACGAGGTTAAAGACAAAATAAAGCATTTTTACAAATTCAAACATGAGAATAAACAATCAATAAAAGATATACGACACACAAACAAGCAAACAGTTAAGCATGGGTTGCCTCCCACGAAGCGCTTTTCTTTATTTATGAGTCTTGTAGCTAGACTCGAAGTCGTGCCCCTACATTCCCCTAATCTTAGAGGCCCATTCGATTTCCTTAACTCTTCTCTCATCACGAATATATTCAGGGCAACAACTCAAGACAAGCGGTGTAGTAAACTTTGTTCTTCCAATCTATTTCAAAGGCCGGAATGTTGTCTACATCTAAATCATCAATACCCTCAAACTTTTTATTTTTGTAGGGCATTATATATTTAATACACTCGGTCCCGTTTGAAAACTTGGCTATTCCTTCCTCTTGATCATAAACCATCTTAGATTCCTCAATAAATGGTTTTCCAAGTATCACATCTCCTAAAAACCCGTCAATGATGCCCTTAACAGTTTCCAAGATCATGAAATCACACCTATATGTGAAGTTACCTACGAAGACATGCAATCCTTTAACCCTCCCAACATAGTTACTTGCTTTCCTAGGGTAAAAGGGGTCCCTCATAGGTCCTAACTTTTTGCTCATGATCCAATTGTAATAGAGTCTAGACATTATGTTCATGGGTGCCGCATAGTCTATGTAAGTGTGATCCCTATATGAGTACCCAATCATGCACGGTATCTTAATGTTTTTAGGGTCACCACTTTTTATGCGAGGCTCGAAAGGTGGTCGCGGGAAGTTAACTATGTTATAGTGATAGGCGGTTTCCTTCCCGTTAGGGTATGAATCGAAATACTCCCTAAGTTCCTCCTCCTCCTTACTACCCTCCATAATTTCTAACACCTTATAACCTCCTTCTGCTAATTCATCCTCTGAATCACTTGAGGTTGAATCACTATCTAAAGTACTAGTGGATTACTTAAGGGCTTCCTCAAGTGCACTTTCAATTATCCTATTCAATTTCTTAAGCTCTCCAATTTCACTAACAATACGAGCTCGAAGTTGGTTGGCAAAGGTTCAATCAAGTGGTGGATGTTTGTTTGATGGTAAGTTGTTGTTTGGTGGGTTATCACCTTCCATGATAAAAAGTGATAGGGTTACTAACAAAGGTCACGAAGAAGGGGGATAGACTACGAGGAAGCTAAATATGGGAAAAAATCTTACTTGATAGGAATCAAGCAATGGAACCTAAACGAGGTGGAAATCTAACTAGATATTCTATTCCCAGGCAGCGGCGCCAAAAACTTGATATGCGTACAACACGCGTTCGGGGTCAAAGGAACTTCCTTTTCGTCGAGCAAGTTTTTCAGCACCCTAGGCAGTGAACCTAATTGTTGTAGTGTAGTATTAGGGTAAGCCTCGGGAATTGATATCGTTCTCTAGGGGAATAGGAATGCTAGTGAGAAATTACTACGCTAAGGTTGGGGTTGAGGAAGATTATTTTTTTTCTTTTTTATGTTTTTTAGAAAATTGAAAGGTAGGAATCTCGGGGTATTAGATTTGGGGGGTTGGTATTTCTACCGATTACTCTACTTATCTATTCTAATTAACTAAGCAAAGGTGAGGGTAGTCTATGTCTATTGTTGTGTGCTCTTATGATGATTTAAATATGTGTTTACCTAGATGGTATTACTCCCTAGTTATCTCCTATTGATGGTTGAATTGTCACATCCTTATTTTTAACGTGTTGTGTATTCTAAGGTCGTAGGGCATGCGTTTGTCCCTAACTCTTTGAGACTACCTTAAGGTTATTGCCTACGAAATCTCTAGGATTCATAAACTAACTCTAAGGTTACCTTTGGATGTTTAGACTACAATAACTCTAGGTGATTATAAACTAATGTTCACAAAGATTACTCAAGCATTAAAAACACAACGAATGACCTATCGCAATACTAGGTCATAGGGGGAAGAAGCACTGGAAACAATCATTGGGATAGTGAAAAATAGTACCTTCCACTATTGGGTGGTTTGTTGTTGAATGGTAGTTTGTTTGTAGGTGGTGAACTAACTTGGAAACGGTTGGTTGAAGCTCGAGCATAACAATCACTTTAACCTCTCGAATTCTTTAACTTATCCTATTAACTTTCACGTGAACTCCTTCGGGAATTCATTAGGTGATCATGAAATCTATCACTAAGTTGGAGTTCACTAAGTCTCC